>MJUU01016175.1:15207-27019 GCA_002080025.1 Modiolus philippinarum | reverse complement strand
GTTCCTGTATAAATTTCATGAAATTCGAATGATTGGTTTAAGAGTGTAAGTGGATACCAGCTTTTGGGTACAGAAAGATGGACCAACGGAAGGACGGACAGACAGACGGAAGGAAGGACGGAAGGATGGACACCATGAACACTATATACCTCCCGCAAAGGAGGGGTTATAATTATGGCATAAAGAACATATTTATATGTCTCTGCATAAACCATATTTTGGTTACTCTACAATTTGTTCATCCTTAACCTTGTACTCATAGGTTATGCCCATTGCAACATTTCAGTACACATTAAAAGTAACCACTACCATATTGAAAAAATACTGCTACATCATGGAAAGAGGCAAATGTCAAGAGTAATTCACAGAAATAAACCAACTTTTAAAGTTGATGCAAAATTATTTGAGGAAATTGTAGATTTTTGCCATCTGCAGCTCATCAATGCGGATTCCCATTACAAAATACTGAAAATCGGACTGAAAAAATCTCTGCATGCAAGTATGTGAAAATTTGACCCTCATTTTTAAATGGATGGGGTCAAAAACCAAGAACTTGGAATAAGATGACTTCAAGATGAAGGACAGCAATAAAATCATTGTTCCATTGCTTTGTTTTGTCTCTTGTGCATTTACTCTATATCCCTTCAAGGCTTTTTCTAGTTGTGTCAACAAACAATGCTATAATTTCATAATGATGTATCTATACGTCATACTCTAAAACTAAATATTTTCTGCACACATATGATACTAATAAATGTTGTGGCCTTATAAAAATCTACCAAATGGATGTGGTATATTTCCACTCAACAAAATTGGTCCATTTTAGTCTGTTTGATAGTAAAAATAAATACTTTTTTTTAATAACAATTGTTTAACCTACATCCTGAACATTAAACAATATATTTGACAACAGTAATTTTCGGACACTGTCAAAAGTAAAGAGAGTTTTTACCTGACACCTCAAAACTAAAGCAGACATTGATCAGCCTTCAGTTATGTATCCATTGAGCCATTTATACCTGCTGCTCTGTATCTTATAATGTTTACAACTGTCACACTATTTTGCCCCTTTTTAGAAACAATGACCTTAAATGTTAACATATCATATAGAGACAAACCAAGTTAATGACAAAGAGGAATTCCAGGGTTTTTTTGCCTGTTTTATGCCAAACATCTGCACAAAATCAAAATTTCCATATTGGACCTGCCACTGTTCTAATAACATGGTTAACCTTGTGGATATTATATTGACCAAAGGCCATAGTGTTTTCTTAAAATCTAGTATGATACCATAATATTTTACGAAAGGATATGGAGTAAATGAACACGAGACCATAACACATATGTTAACTCCAACTGCAATAATTTCAATGAGCTGTATGGCCATTTCGGAAATCAATTCCTCATCAGCAGCACTAGAACCCAAACAAAGGAAATCCATAATTTCAAAAAATTTTTAAAATGCATAAAACCAAAGGAAATCCGAATAATCAGTAATATATATCAAATATAGCTAAGGACAAAACTACGATGGAGGGTGTTAATCCTTCGGTTTTAGAATTTACATAAATTTAGATAATAGTAATTGAACAAAGTGTACACATGAGATATTATCTCATGTACAAGTACACCATATCTAAGAAAAATAAAGAGCATACATCTCTACCACGGGGAATTGTTTTACCAACTCCACACTGCAATAAAAGACAAACTCCTGTATTAAATATTTTACGAAAGGATATGGAGTAAATGAACATGAGACCATAACACATATGTTAACTCCAACTGCAATAATTTCAATGAGCTGTATGGCCATTTCGGAAATCAATTCCTCATCAGCAGCACTAGAACCCAANNGGAAATCCATAATTTCAAAAAATGTTTAAAATGCATAAAACCAAACGAAATCCGAATAATCAGTAATATATATCAAATATAGCTAAGGACAAAACTATGATGGAGGTGTTAATCAAGACTAGATACTACAAGAGACTCTACCGATTTGTCAAATTGTGTTTTACGCATATTTGGGGGGGGGGGAATGTTGATTATCAGAAATTCTCAGTCAATTCATTTTTTCCTTAGCATCCTACTGCAAAAAGCTACAGATCAACTGTATAGAGCAACCAATTACTTTTGGCAGAAAACTAGATGGTGCAATCAATTACTCGACAATTTGGGTTGAGAAATCATAAACTAGTGAAGGAACATCTGGATGGAAACTCATTAAATAATGCCAGGTAGTCATTGTCATCCTATGTCACCTTCATCCCTCAAGAAATTCTATGACTGTAACCATAACAACATTGAAAGATACGACATGTCAGTGTACCAAATGAAAACTGACATCTTCAGCAAGATTCACATCTTCTCAGATTTGACATTACCAGTTTTTACTTTATCATAGACTGACTCACTGACAGTAAATTCAGTGTGAACATGCTGTTAACAAACCATGACACACTTACCCTTCCGGAGCACCTGAAACCACTCTCGGTTTTATGGGTTCATACTGTAAATACCTTGATTTTGAATGTTGTGTTATATTGCTGTCTAATTTCTTTGTGTTTTAGGGTTTATGTTTCAGCCATGTCTGTACTTTGATTTTTTTTTAATTACTTTATTCTTTTTTCTTTCAGTATTCTATTGCCATTGCTTTAATAGTGAAAGTACAGCTGGGTTGTGTAAATCTATGTTATATGAATTTCAATCTGGTTCTGAATGGTTCAATAAATTTTCATTTTCAACATATGTTGAATATAGCCCCTTGCTATTTCCTGCCAAGTTTATTCCATGTTTTTCATTTATCATTAGAGAAAAAGTTTACACCACTTTACCAATTATGCCATATTTTATCCACTCTCTATATTTAATTTAAATTTTTTTTAAGATTGGCAAGCCTTGCATTTAAAATTGTAATATTTAACTATCTCTAGTGAATATAATATGATAATGAAAGGGATCTTGTGGTGTAATCTATATTTATCTTTAAATTATGTCACTAATGCATAATTCAAGTAAAACAGTTATATTTGTCACACTTTTCAGACTTCCATTAATAACAAATATCTATGGCATTACCTTGTAGGTTGTTTTATTTCTGCCTTGATCAGTTGAAGTTTTAAGGACAGTGACATTGTGAATACCAGTCAACAATAAGAATTCATAAATGTACAAAGTTTTCAATATAAAATAAATCTTGAAATCGACTTAAAGATGGAAAATGAAGAATAAGATTTCAGGAATGGTTTACAATCATTCAGAGATTGATTTCTTGTCTCTTGTCAATTTCCTCCTTCAACATTTAAATCTTTTTTTTAACAGACAAATAAATACACAGCCAAATACGCATTTTTATTATTTTTGAACATTTAACTTAACACAGAAAAGTCATAATCTCCATCCTTATCTTCACCACCTCCCATTGTCAGCGATCCTATTAATGTATCTGATAAATTTGTGGCTAACTTATCTGAAAAATAAATAACATTTTTTATAATCAGATAAGCTGTTATACCATGATAATTCCAATTTTCACATTCAGGATGCATGCTGGTAATGTTTTGGTATCTTGTCAGATTTTTCTTATTCAGAAATGATTATCAAGTTCACATATCTGAAAAAATACCCAAGTTTTCCTTGAACAGCAATCATTAAAAAGTCTCACCCATTTCCACAGCATTTGAACTTTTGATATTTCTACTCTTTATACAACTTCACAACACAATAAACTTAAATGGTAATTTAAGATGTTAGATTTTAAATTGGCATCATTTATAGTCCGCATTTATAGACAGATATTTTGGGATTCTTCATTTATATGAAGCATCAAGGGTTAACACAGATGAAACAAAACATTAACCCCAGTCCTTTAATTTGAGCTTCCACTACATAGAACTAGAGGCTCAGAGACTGAGCCTGTATCGCTCACCTGACAAAATGCTTCTATGCCATGCATGACCAAAAATGATGTTTTTTACCCATGGGGGTCTAATGTTTAGCTATGTTCTCCACTGGCATCCATGTTTTTTGTCTGATCCTATTGAAATGAGTAATCTTTGCAAAGGACATTCTATACATCATTCCAATACAGTTTAATTAAATTTGTTAAACTATGTTCTGTGCTGGCGGCAATGTTATGTATCAGATCGAAATGAAATGTGCAATCTCTGTAAATGACTTTAAGTACATCATTCCTGTAAAGTTTGGATAAATTTGCTTCAGTGGTTTTAGAGGAAAAAGATGAAAATGTGATTTTCCCTTAAGGTCCAATAAGTTCCATGCAAACAGCCATGTTTTTTATCTGATTGGAATAAAATGAGCAATTCTTGTTAAGGACCTTTAGTACATCATTCCTGTAAAGTTTGGTTGAATTTGCTTTAGTGATGTCAGAGGAGAAGACAAAAATGTGAAAAGTTAAAAGATGGTAGACGAAGGGTCAGATGCCAAGTGATGGCAATAGCTCACAATGACCTATGGGTCATGTGAGCTGAAAAAAATACTTTCTCTTAATAATACAAAATTTAAGGGATCTTTACATCTGACAGATGTATCCAAATTGGCTTGAAATTACAGACTACTGAGGCACCTACTTCAACTTCATAGTTATCGGTAATCATTGATTTAACATTGATGAAGAAGAATTTTTGGAATTTAAGTTATATGACAAATTTAATGATTTTAACTCTAAATTGTAAACTTTCCTTTCCTTAGCAGCAATATACCTACCTCTACATTGTATGCAGTTGTCATTTCACAGATGATTCTTTACTGTTGAGAATGTAGTTTATAGATATTTTTCAAAAACAGAATAAAGGGCTACGCCTAGCGCAGCATGATACAACCGCAGCATGTCGACCACTGAAATTTCAACAAAAGTAGTTTAAAGTGAATGTGGACACAGTAAAAAGCTTGACACAATAATTATATGGACACAAAAAAGGCTTGACACAGTAATTAGCTGGAAACTAATTAGGGAAAAAATCAACCCTTTTGATCACTTACTGATAAAAAAAAAAACGAAAGAGCTTTGCAAAATATGTACTATCAACTAAAACTTTACATCCATAGAAATTCAAAGAAAAAATTTCCATCGAAATGGGATGAAAAATAAAGATCTGACATATTTAGAAAAATGCATTTTTGGCCCCTTTGACCCCTTATAGCTCAGAAACGATAAGACCTACACAAAATCCATTGGCATACTACTGAAAGCTGAGATCAAGCGGAATCCAAAGAAAAAAATCCCATCCAAATCTGATGTAAAATAAAGATTTGAAATATTTAGAAAAATTGCAATTTTGGCCCCTTTGACCCCTTGTAGCTCAAAAACGGTAAGAGCTACACAAAATTCGTTGACATACTACTGAGGAATCCAAAGAAAAAAATCCCATCTAAATCCAATGAAAAATAAGGATTTGACAGATTTAGAAAAATTGCATCTTTGGCCCCTCTGACCCCTTGTAGTGCGGAAACGGTAAGACCTACACAAAATCCATTGACTTACTACTGAAAGCTTAGATCAAGAGGAATCCAAAGAAAAAATCCCATCGAAATCCGATGAAAAATGAAGATTTGACATATTTGACAAATTGCAATTTTGGCCCCTTTGACCCCTTGTAGCTCGGAAACGGTAAGAGCTACGCCAAATCCATTGCATACTCCTGAAATCTTAGATCAAGAGGAATCCAAAGAAAAAAATTCCATCAAAATCTGATGAAAAATAAAAATTCTACATAATCTGCAAATTTGCAATTTTGGCCCCTTTGACCCCTTGTAGCTCGGAAACGGTAAGAGCTACGCCAAATCCATTGCCATACTCCTGACAATTTAGATCAAGAGGAATCCAAAGAAAAAAATTCCATCAAAATCTGATGAAAAATAAAAATTCTACATAATCTGCAAATTTGCAATTTTGGCCCCTTTCAGCCACTCATATCTGGGAAAGGAAACAAGTTATCAAAAATCTAATAGTTGAGCGCCATATTAATTTTTCACAAGGAATCCATTGAAAAAATCTGCATCAAAATCAAACTTAAAATAAAAAATGTATTTTTTTTTTGAGATTTGCCCCTATTGGGCCCCATTTATCTTGTGAGCAGTACATGCTAGGTGAAATCCGTTGGCATACTTCAGATTGGAAATTTCCTCAGGAGCACACTGAAACAAACCCCATCAAAAGCCAATAAATAATAAAGATTCTACAGTCAAAAATGTGAAAACACCCAATTTCACCCCTTTTTGGCCCCTTTTTTAGAAACGGTCATGGCCACAATTACCAAAACAAGTCAAAGTGTTTCTTTTGTGCCTAGGAACATTGTGTTAAAATTTCATATGGATTGATCAACTAGAACTAAAGTTATTGAGGAAAAACAAAAGTGTCTACGGACGACAACGACGACAACGACGACAGCACCATACCATTATATGACCTCAAATTTTTTGCGGTCGTATAAAAAAAACATTGTCTCAAAAGCTGATATTGGAGCCTTGCAATTTCTAAAGAGTAGCAAAACCCAAGGAGAAATTGGTTATGGTAATGGACCTTTTACAGGTGCATCTAAAAATAACCTATCTTTATAAAAGTTTTGCACTGCAATAAACTTTGATCTTATTTAAGATAAATTATTTACCAGATTTTTTTCTTTTCTTTTTCATCTTCTTAAATTCTTCTTTTCTCTTTTGATTCTGATGAAATATATCAAATTTAACTTCTTCAGACTTCTTTGATGGCTTTTTTGTATGTTTGGATTCTGTAGAAGCAACTGACGATTTTCTTGACCGAGACACTGCTACCTCTACACCTTTTAACTGAAAGAAGAGGTAATACAAGAATTGTTATTTCAGTAAACACAATGGAAATCTACCACAACAAGCATAGACCCCCTACATGTCTTGTCCACCAACCCTGAACTTACAATTTAAGAAACGACAACGTTATTCATTCATTCATAAAAAACATTAAATGGTCAATGGACCATGAAACTGAAATTACTTTCAAGTTCATGAGAAACTAACCATATCATGTTCACTACATCATGCAAAAGTTCAAGGAAAAAAGGCCATATGGCAGATAGTCATGTACTGTCCAAACATCATTAAACTATCAGTAAATATCCAAATGATGATTTCATTAGATTGAGTTAACATAGAAACAAGACCATGAAATAGAAGCCAGGGTTAAATGCCATTAGTCAGACAGTCATATGCAACAGGAGATTTTTAGTGCATTCTTTCCTTTTGGATAAAATGCACTAGGGTAAAATATCCACAACATTTAATTGACTACTCACAATGAAGCACAGACTGTGACAGACTGTGACAGAATACCATATAACGGGTTATTTTCGTGGGGTGCTAATTTTGGCGTATCTTAGCAGTCCAGCTTAAATCGCCAAAATAAATTCCGCCAAATTTTATTCTACAGTATATATTTAAAGGAGTATATGAACTTCATAAAATTTTTAATTATTACCATTGAAAGTTAATTAACTTTTATCATAGCAGCTTCAATGTCTATGTATTGTACATGTCTAAAAATTGTATTCAGGCCAAGCTGTGAAGATGACAAATATTTACTACAAATGCAGGTACTAATATAAAATACATGTAATTTACTAAATAATGGCAATAAAGAATATTTAAAATCAAAAGATAACAAGAGCTGTCGCCGAATGGCAGCCAAAGATACCCCTGCTCATTGAACCCTGAATCGATATTGTAAGTGCAAAATCGAGTTGATGTGGACACAATACAGGTGTGGACACAGTACAAGTGTGGACACAATACAAGTATGGACACAATGATATAATCTTCAAGAAAAAACTTTTTCCCAAGGGTTCCAATGAAAACACTCTGTCTAAATCAGACAAATATAAAATTCACCTTTTTTCAGCCTATTTGACATTTTACATATCTACATATAGTGTTCTTCCTTCGTCTAAAGTTTCATCAAAATCCTTCAAGTGGATTAAGAGGAGTTGTGCGTACGAGGTAACCCATACATATGGAATCAATGAAAACTCAAAGTCAAATTATCTCCCCTTCCCGGTTTCTGACAATAATTATATTCCTTCATGCACATCTCCATATAGTGTCCTTCCTTTGTGTAAAGTTTCATCAAAATTCTTCAAGTGGTATAAGAGGAGTTGCGCTTACGAGAAGTGTGGACAGAGGGACGGACAGACGGACGGACAGACAGACAGGGTGATTCCTATATACCCCCCAAACTTTGTTTGCGGGGGTATAATTATCATTCTTTTCTTTAATATTTCATGCTGATCAACACTTATTTTGTTTTAAAACTTGCAATATCTAAATTTTTCAAAATTGTGTTTAAAACTAAGGACTATCTCCCTAATGCATAGCTCTGTCCTTAACTGAGTTTTGGCTTTTCTATTTAGATTCTTTTGGATATTTGTTCTCTATCAGCTTTACAATGTTTTGGTTTATAGACTTCCAAATGTTTTGAATTTATCTGCACTGAAGAGTCATAAGTTGTCGAAATGCTCATATGCAGAATCAAAATAAACAGTAACTTCGGTATTTTGTTCTTTATTATAAACTGAAACTCACTTCTTTTTAGTAACAAGGGAAATATTTTATTATGCATTTTACGTAATTACAAAAATAAAAACTGCCAAAATTATTTGTATACATTTTCTCTTTAAAACCGCCAAATTTTACACCCGTCAAAATAACCCCCTATACAGTATACATCAAAGTAGAAATACAATAGGTTGTAAATTCTGCACGTCTGAAACAAAGTACACTTACGCATGCACTACCCAATACAAGCACACAAACAACATTTTAAGGACTGATCTCATAAAACCTTAACATTGTCATTTGACTGTAAAGTTTGCGTTGCTATCATGTTATAATATTCCATGTATATGCCTTTCTTTCAGTAGCTTATTGTATGAGACAACAAAAACTTGATTGAAGTTTAAAATCTATATAAAATCTACGGTATTTGTGTCTTCACTTTGTATAGATTTGCGTGTTGGAGGATGCCTGTATCAGATAAGCAAGCTCTCCACATTCCTTACAAAGAGTCTAAGGAGGATCCCACAAATATTCTTGCCAAAGAGGATCTCGAACAAGGACCTCTTCAGCAGGTATCACCAGGGAAACATGACCACCATTATGATTAGGCGAAGATTGAGATGGTTAGGACATGTCCTCAGTAAAGATCAGAGAGACTTAACCAAGACAGTTCTATTTTGGAGACTAGGAGGGGAACTCACGTTTAGGGAGACCAAGACTAACATGGACACATACAGTGGAAATAAGAGCTAGCTGAGTTACACCACACATGGAGAAGTATGCAACAAATGGCTCAAAACAGACAGGAGGGGTGTGCCTTTGTTGCTGTCGCACACACCATTTGGCGTAATGGACAGTATGTAAGTAAGTAAGAAGTTAAACATTACATATATTTTTTCACTTTACTACCAATAAATTCACCAGACAGTATTCATCATACATTGTATTTTATCACTTTTTACCTCTTCACTTTCCTCCTCTTCATCCATACTTTCCTCTGAATTTTCTTTGTCATCATCCTCTACCATATCATCTTTATCATCTAATTCTGACTCGTCCATTACAGCCATCACTGGTCCTAATGACTCCACTAAAATGTGCTTACTACTTTTTGTTTCTAGACCTATTACAATACAAGACAGAGAATATAAAAAAATCATGAACTACCCTGATTTGTGGTGCATGATGATGAAAACAGCTCAGCAATTCAAAATAAGAAATTTAGTTTGCCCTTTATTTACACATATTTTCCATAAATGTCTCATTGAATGAATTATAATGATACTTTTAGTTTGCAATTTAAAGTGATGTTCTTATTATAGCAATATGATTTGCAATGAATCACAATAATTGAAATTTGAATTTCATGATCATTTCCAGTGAATTTGCTTTGAATGTCTTTGTTTTTTCAGAGAATTTTAAACCTGTAAAAATTTCTTTTAGAAGATCAAAATATTAAATGATCTCTTTTACTTAAAAATTATTTTCTATTCATTATGAGCAAAATGATGAGTTAATTCAAGAAACTATGAATAAAATTACTATTATATTCATAAGCATACCCAGCCCCTGAGTAATGCCAGGTAGATAAAACATAAACATAAGTAGTGGTACCTTTTAGTGTGTTTTCTTCTACCTCCATTATGTCATCCAAACTAAACTCTCTACCCATCTCTGTTACCAACGTTGCACTTATATGTGTGGGTAAAGTATGTTGTTCTGGAGGATGGGTAAAATAATTTATTTTACCACTGAAAATATACAAAACCCAAATGTGTATAAATTGTCAAACTTGTCTGACTTAGAATATCTAAGTGGACTGTAAGGCTATAGTCAAATTTATTATACAGGCTTACAATTGTAATATTGTTATCTTAAGGTAAATCAATATGGCTGACCGACATGTACTTACCAAGACCAAGCTATCTACCAAATCTCATTGACCTATAGCTTGTGGTTATTGAGAAACAGACTTGAGCAAATAAATTTAACCTGGGAACTGGACCATGAAATTGAGGTCAAGGTCAAAAGCCATATGAAAGACTGACATGTACTTACCAAGACCAAGCTATCTGCCAAATATCATTGACCTATAGCTTGTAGTTATTGAGAAACCAACTTGAGCAAAAAAAATTAACCTGGGCACTGGAACGTGAAATTGAGGTCAAGGTCAACAGTCTGCACCAAAAACTTTTTTCATAACTAGTCCTTCGAGCTAGTTGAGGTAACAGATTTACTAGTCTGAATCCCATTTTACTAGTCCGAAAAAAAAGAAAAATTTTACCATGATGAAAGGCAATGCGAATTTAGCGTGTTGTCTACATAATGCAATATAAAATTTCTGCAACAAAATATTCGGACTAGCGGTTGAAAAAATTTACTAGTCCGAATTCAAATTTACTAGTCTCGGGCATCGGACTAGTGCCTAACGGAGCAGACTGGGTCAAAAGCCATATGGCAGACTGACATATGCTAACCAAAACCAAGCTATACACCATATATCATTGACATATCACATGTAGTTATTGAGAAACAGACTTAAGCAAAAATAAAGGGCTACGCCGAGCGCAGCATGATACGACCGCAGCATGTCGACCACTGAAATTTGAACAAGTGTTAACTAATATTAATATGGACACAGTAATTTGCTGGACACAATAAGAAAAGTCTGTTTCACATATTTTGAAATATTGCAATTTGGCCCCTTTGACCCTTTATAGCTTGGAAACCGTAAGAGCTACGCAAAATCTATTGCCATAGTAGTGAAAGCTTACACAATGAGAATAATCCAAAGAAAAAAAAATTGATGAAAAATGGAAGATTTCACATATTTCTAATAATTGCAATTTTTGCCTCTTTGACCCCTTATATCTTTGAAACGTTAAGAGCTACGACAAATCTGTTGACATACTACTGAAAGCTTACAATGAGAGGAATCCAACGTAAAAAATCCCATCAAAATCTGATGAAAAATAAAAATTTTAGGTTATCCCCATGTTTGCAATTTTGGCCCCGTTGGGCCCCTCATAGCTTGGAAAGGAAACAGGTTATCAAAAATCTGATGTTGCAGCACTAGTGAATTTTTTCATAAGGAATCCACTGCAAAAAAATGCATCAAAATCGGACTTAAAATAAAAAAATTAAAATTTTTGAAATTCACCCCTTTTGGACCCCATTTATCTCGTAGATGTTACATGCCACATGAAATCAGATGGCATACTGCAGATTGGAAATTTTCTAAGGAGTACACTGAAAGAAACCCCAT
>MJUU01016174.1:91199-103783 GCA_002080025.1 Modiolus philippinarum | reverse complement strand
ACAGACTTCGAATAACAAAATCGAATATCGAAAAGGAAAATGAATGGGAAAATATGAACGTTTGAATGACCCGAAGTCGAATGGTACAATTTAAACTGGGATCTAATGTCAGACTTCGAATAACAAAATCGAATATCGAAAAGGAAAATGAATGGGAAAATATGAACGTTTGAATGACCCGAAGTCGAATGGTACCATTCTCGCTGGGATAAAATGTCAGACTTTGAATAACAAAAAGGAAAATCGAATATCGGAAAGGAAAATACGAATATAAAAAAGAAAATGCGAATGACAAAAAAGAAAATGGTATTTTATTTATTCATTTTGATATTCATATAGTGTTGAACTTTAACTTAAAACAAAAATTTTGAATAACGAAAAGGAAAAAAACGAAAAGGAAAACAACTTGACTCCGGTAAATTTTCCGACAATGTACATATATTGTATATTTATTATCAGTTGAATTTTGAAAAAAAAAATGTATATAAAATAACGATACAAAACGTATAGTCTTATAAATTCCACCGCAAAGGAAAGGGAGATGGGGATGGGGATAAACAAGTGCTGGTCCATGGAAGGCCATATTCATATTAAAATTCTTTATACTATAGGAAAATTAAGAAATAAAACCAGACGCTTATCACATTAGTTTTTGAAATATTTCTGAATAGAACCTAAACTTAATTTAAATATAAGCCATGAAGTAACGAATTAATTCTAGTTGAATGTTATACTTTTAAGTGTGTAAAGATTTTCAAATATCAATTCTAATTTTTGATTTGTTTTATATTCTGTATTCCTATAAACCATTAAGCATCAACAATCAAGTAAAAAGAAACCACAACCTGATACTAACACTTAATAGGATTGGTATCCTGTTACACGACAAATAGCTTCTTAATGGGAACTGAATGAATAGCTAAAGCTACAACTGTGTTTAATTCTAGCAATATCAAACATGTCCAGGACATATACGTTCATTAAAGTAACGATTCCAGTTTGTTAATGAGAAATTGCAATGTAGATTTATGTGCAAATTTATCGAACTAGTGAGATATTTTACTTCACGTCCGACATTAGCATGGACAACTCAAGAATAATTTCATCATGTTTTGTTAATTTAAAAAATTGTTCTAAGTAGCAGTTTATATAAAATTCATGTACTGTCAATGATGGAAGTGAAACATGTCTGGGAAAAACTCGTCATCTTAAAGATGATTTTTGAACAACACACATTTACGTTTACATGATTCTAGTCATTTCTCGGTCAACATGTGTATTTTTGAAGAAACAATACATTTATTTGTCTAAATATAGAACGAGGACACAACATAAGTACGGCACAGAAAAGAAAAATGAAGACACACACAAACAAAGATGATCAACACGCACCCAATAAAAACCATGGGTGAGATCAGGTGCATCGGTGGGGTAAGCATCTCCTGCTTATTATAAGACGTCCGCCGTGTTGAACATGTCAAATCCGGTAGTAAACTCAAATTAGTGAGAGGAAACAACAATTAAGCTTTAAAGGGAAAGATCTGTTGTCATCTGGGAAACAGATATCCCATAGCGGTCAACAAGATGGTGATGTCGACCGTAAAACTTCTGGAGGGATGACTTCAAGTTTTGGGTAACATACCCTTGTTGTAGTAGCCTATTTGTGAGCAACCGGGCTATCAAGGAAACCACTGTATCGAACACAGGATCTTGAATAGCTAATGAGCTGGGAGATGTACAAACTCCGTATGCCGGCGCTGTTGGGATGTTGAAAGGAAGGAAAGGGAAGTTGACTATTGGAAAAGTGAAGTAATCGCGTTTGTCATACAGCTTAATTTGAAGTCTACCCCTGTTGTCAATTTCAAGATGTGGGTCAAGGAATGATGCTGGTGTTAAAGTGTCTGTAGTATCCTTAATTTCGAGCTCTTTTGGATAGATCAGATGAAGAAAATCACCAAGGTGAAGGTTGTTTAGTGACAAAATATCATCTATATAACGGAAGCCAAGATTGAAAGATTTGGCCAATTTTTTATCTTTATTTTGAAGACGTCCTTCGATGAATTCAGCCTCATATCACATTATGGTTGTTATGTCCCCGACTCGAAAAGGCCACGAGTTTATAGTAATATTTGTTTCGTCAGTAGGATGAATATTATAAGTTGTAATATGCATGGAATTGTTTAATTTTGTGTGCTTACATGAACGTTTGCTTATTTTTTTTATTGATTAGTGCCATCATGGAGGTATTATATTGACAATATATTACCTCCGTGGTGCCACTAATCTATTATTATAATAATTTTTTTAAATGAAAATGAAATTTTTGTACATTAACTGATTTAGTAAATTATATCCTCAATCCAAACACTTCTAATCAGGTGAACAAACTAGATTCCTTTTTCCAACAAGTCAATCGAACTGAGGACAGTGTTTACTTGATTTATTGTTTGTATTATGTACTTTATTGTTTGAATTTCGTTTATGTCATATACATATGTAAAATGGCAATACAAATATTGAATTGCATTTGTATTTTGAATAAGAAATCGATTGGATTGCTTTGTGTTCATGCATTGCAGTGGCGGATTGGGGGGGGGGGGGTGGCCCGGGCCCCCCTTAGGTTGGAAAATATTTAAAATTCCTAGGGGTTATTCGGAAAATCGGGTTCCCCCTTTTTTGAAAAAATATTGGGTCGGCCCCCTCTTTGCAGAAAGTCTAGATCCGCCACTGCATTGTACAAATATTCTATTTTAATTGCATTTTATTGAGTGTTTTAGGAATGTCACCCTTAAATGCTTCGAATTCCACGGCAAAAGTTATGAAATACAGCTAGTGACTCCAATATAATCATTGGAATCATTTGTCCTAATCATTAACATTTTCTGTCTTGTATATAAACAACAATAATTGTTATCTTTTTGGATTAATATAAAAGAAAAAGAAGTCTTCAAATGATATTGTTCATGGCACATCAAGTCAGATTATATGATTTACGGAACTACTTTGCTAAAAGCTTAGACTTTTGATCAATGCTATCAAAACCTTACACAAATAGTTATCAGAATGTCTGAACGACATGTTTTACCAGGGGAACATCGCTATCAAGGTGTGCTATTTTTTGGATACAGCCCTCCTGATATTCTAGATGCTGTGAAAACCTTTAATGTTAGGGACGATGATGTTTTTATTGTGACTTATCCTAAAGCAGGTAAGTTGCTTTAATCTTCCATTATTTGTAATGCAGTTGTAGCAATGTTAGTTATCACGTAAAAAAATCAACAGTCGAGAATTTAAAGGTTGTATCAACTTGTAGGCCTACAGGGTCCTAATGGCTCTGTCGCACTATATCGAATGGGGATTTTAAGGTGAAATATTTTCTTACTGGTTGATGTTCGTTTCATCAATTAAGGACTTATTGTTTCGAAAATCGTTAATACATTTTGGACTGACTTGCTGAATCTCCAAGTACATGCAAAATTTTGAATATAGATGAAATTCCTACATTCAACAGAATTAATGTTAATATGGCATACGTTAGACGAACGCCAAAGGTAGTATGGTAAAATTGACCACTTCACGGGGGTTTCCCAGCTAGGTAAGGCTGAGGCATGAAACATCCCAAATGGATGACAAGCGGTAATGGTAAGAGCAGTGATGTTCCGAAGAGGTTCCCGCGAAAAAGAGTCCCTGTAACGTGATGCAGCGGAGGAATCTGGCGCCAGACGATTGGACCCACAGACACATTCCAGCCACCGAGAAGGAAAGGTAAACTAATTAGTGGGAAACTTATATCTTTGTCTTTAGCGGGAGGTAGAATTCTCTGGGCCTAGCAAACCCTGTAGTTTATTAAGGGAATTCCTGGTATTTATTTACAGGACCATTTCTGTGATATTTACCCCTGAAACTCCGTCAAAGAGACAACCCGTTGGTTTATCTTGACCCGACAAAGTTTCACCATAATGGCGACGAGGATGGGTGGTCAGTCGCATATGCAAATACCGCCAGCATATGATACTAGTAGACGCAATCACTACCAGGGCATATCTGGTGTTCCTCCGTCACATCACCGTGACCGTCAACACCCAGTTTCCTCCAAGCAATGGAAACCGTTGTATATGTCGAACTATAGTTATGACTCTGATTCATCTGACTCCTACTCAACTGATGGACATCAGACCCCCCAAGAACACAAATCTAGGTATCATAACTATAAGCAACGTACCCCACCACCATCACGTCGTCACAGACGCAGAAACTACAAATCACCTACTCGTGATTATGCAACTAAGAAAAAACACCGTAGTCAAGACCAACTACCGACCCCACCTAAAACTGTTCCCAAGCACGACCTTGGGCAAGATGTTAAACCTGTACAAGAGAAACAGAGTACTACACCCACCCCAGCTAAACCAGCTGAACAAGAGAGACAATTTCAACGTAGTATGATGTCGTCGTTTAAAACGCTAAAGTACAATGGCAAGAGTGATTGGACATCATTTTACACAAAATTTTCCCGTTATGCTAAACTAGCCGGTTGGAGTGAAGAGTTAAAACTCGACCAGCTATGTTGGTCACTGGACGACAAAGCCAGTGAATACTGTACACTAGTACTAGAACAAACACCTGAGATTTCATACAACGAAATGATCCTTAAAATGGATAGGCGTTTCGGTTTCAAAGATTTACCCGAAACTTTACAAACTCAGTTTCAAAACTCAGTCCAGTATAAGAATGAGTCACTGGAGGACTGGGCTGACAGAGTNGTGATGTTATAGTTTTGCTAAGAGACTTATGTTTTTATTGGAAATTTAGGATGTGTCCTTATGCTATATTTTAGGCCTATACACTCTAGAGGTAGTGTTGGATCTTGAGTAGATTCCTTTTTATTGTTTAAGGCCTACACCCTAGGTAGTGAGACCTAGTGTGGGACCTTTAATAATTCAGGTTCGAATCCGTGTTTAGTAGAATTCTGGATTTCATGTTTTATAGCATATTTTCCCAATCGTCTCTTTGGAGGGCAATTCTATATGGACAGTCTTTGTGTAGTGGGAACACCCTTAAGCGTTAGGGGAATAGGGATTTTTGGAACAGATTGATATTTCGGAAACCTGTTTAGTTCAGTGGTTATTTTCCCTGGAGATAAGTTTTTTAGTCAGGATTAAGATCCTTCCTTTTCAAAACAGGGGGGAGTATGGTAAAATTGACCACTTCACGGGGGTTTCCCAGCTAGGTAAGGCTGAGGCATGAAACATCCCAAATGGATGACAAGCGGTAATGGTAAGAGCAGTGATGTTCCGAAGAGGTTCCCGCGAAAAAGAGTCCCTGTAACGTGATGCAGCGGAGGAATCTGGCGCCAGACGATTGGACCCACAGACACATTCCAGCCACCGAGAAGGAAAGGTAAACTAATTAGTGGGAAACTTATATCTTTGTCTTTAGCGGGAGGTAGAATTCTCTGGGCCTAGCAAACCCTGTAGTTTATTAAGGGAATTCCTGGTATTTATTTACAGGACCATTTCTGTGATATTTACCCCTGAAACTCCGTCAAAGAGACAACCCGTTGGTTTATCTTGACCCGACAAAGTTTCACCATAGTACACACACTCAAGTGCGACCAAAGTAATTTCTCCCACATCAATATATAGGATTGACGCTGATCGAAAAAAATTTTGGAGTTGTCAATATTTGTCTCCAAATTTTTAAAACCGGCTCAAAAGAACTGCATGGGGATCTTTGTAACTAATGGCCTTGTCGCACTTTAACGAAGAGCGCCAACGTGTGCCGAAGTGTGATAATATTTTCGTACGCGTTGGTGCGTTGTACAAGTTACAGGTACGTTCTTAAAACTTGCAAACACGTCGAGACACGTCAGCATGCTTTTTTTAATGTTTGGTGCGTCGGGAACTTTTGAACATTCTAAAAATTTCATGACGTTCGCCAACGTGTTGCTGATAAGTTATGCAAACGTTACACCAATGCTAGAGGTACGTTACAGATGCACGCAATTTGTGCGATATGTGTGTAAAGAACGCAAACCGAGCGCCCTTTTAATTGATGAGTAACGTATTAGTCGATGTTTTATTTTAAAATAATGGTTAAAAACCAGACAAAATTCCAAAGCAATGTAAATAACTGCTTTATTTCAGCACCAGACTGACATAATCTTTTGAAAATATTTTTTCTTTGTGATTTTTGGAGGATCCGTCCCTCCTGCAAATCCGTCATATTTTTCCGGTGGCATTTCTATCCATTTCTACCTTTGCAAATGATATTTGGGTGAAGAATTTCCAACTGACCTGACGTAAGATCGTCAAAATGCGATACAGGCGTTCTATGAATGCTAAAGACCGTTATGGATGCGTTCGTTATACGTCAAGAACGCTAATAAAACGCCCTTGAGACGTCGTCATGGGCTGTTACACGTTTTTGCAGAAAAGTTGTAAGTCGTTTATCTGAAGTTATGAACGTGTCCAAAAAGAGATTTTTTTTTTCAATTTCTTCGGCGTTCTTACAAAAATTCGCGAACGTCGGCACGCATCGGCTAGAACGTTTTAGTGTGACACGGCCTTAACGCTTAGCATATCTTCCAGTATTTGTCAAAGTCACTGGGGCCAACAACAAAAGGTCTGGTGGAGTTAAAGTATACATTATCTTTTTAAATTTTGATAGCTATGTATATCACTAGGCCATTATAATAAAAGGAACGAGTAAGCTGTTATTTGAAAAATTACGCTGATTGTGTATGAAGAAGCTATTTTTATATAATACATTTGTTTCGTATAATACCCTTTGTTCCATTAGATCTTAATGTTACAAATTCTATAATGTACAAATAACTTCAGAAAATGTTCTCTTTTGTTGTAGAGATGTTGACGAGAGGATTTACCAAAGCGTGCGTAGGGCAGTTCATAAATTCAATCGTTTGCAAAATTGACGTGTTTTTTAACGAGGAATTTGTTTTTTTTATAGTAATCTTACACTTCATATTTTGTATATTGTTTTCACCCAATATCTGATTTATAACAGTTAATATATATTCACGGTCATTTTCTGCACGATAATAATATATTGTTCTATGTTGTGAATATCAATATGTGAATATAATAACAAAATTACTGAATAGAGTTGTCAAGAGCCGAAGTCCATTAGACAAAAAGACAAATCAGGTGACATAGAAAATAGAAAAATAGAGAATTTATATTCCCGGTACATTGGGTTTAACCCATATTTCCCGAGAAGAGCATGAAAACAGAGATTTTTCATCCTCAATACATTTTATTTAGTCATAATTATTTGAATTGATAACGAAAAGAAATATTTGTTATACTAAGTACTTTCCTTTTACTTTATATAAAACGAAAAGAACATTAAAAAAGAGATTGTACATACCAAAAACATTTTACTGTAGTCACATTATCCAAATAGAACATGAAAATTGGAATTTTACAAACACATTTGACGTTTTCCATATTTCAAAAAAAAAATTGAAAGCAGAAATTGTTCATTCCCAGAATACTTGATCTAATCAATTTTATCAACAAAAAAAAATAAAATAAAATGATAAAAAAAAAACAAAAAAAAAACAAAACAAACAAAAAAAATAACGAAAATAAATGAAAAAAATAACAAAAGAAAAAAAAAACCACACAAATACAAAAACGAAGAAAAAGCATGACAATTTATATTTTCATTACGAATTTCCGTTAGTCCATTCAAACCAAACAGAGCATGTAAACAGAAATTTTATACACATGTTACAACTCAGACAAGGCAATTGAGATTTTAATACTCGTCCCTTTCATTTAGTTAAAATTACTCGTACAGAACATAAAGAACATGGATAAAGAAATTTTACTTACAAATTCCTTAGGGACCAACCATTTAACTTGAAGGAGGGGGGGGCTATGTTTTTTTTTCTAAAAAAATATTTTGGACCTGATTTTTTTGTGAAAACTAAATACCGAAGTTACAGTGATGAAAAATGATGAAATGATGAAAAAAAAATTTCTGAAGGGGGCTTTCTGCCCCAAAAAATAATGTTAATTTTGGAAAAAATTATTTTTTTGATACACGTGAAAAAAATAAATAAATTTTTTCGCGCGAATGCGAAAAAAATTTTCTGTCCAGAAAAAAACCATAACCAATCCCCTCCTTCAGGTTAAATGGTCGGTCCCTTAAAAAAGAACATGGTCACAAATAACTCAAAAGAATATGAAAATACACTTCAGATTTTTGTCGGATATGAAATTGTACTCAGGTTTATGCTGACTTGGTTGATTAGACATAAGCTTGCTATTCGACCAAATCGTCCTGTGATCTTTTTAATTGCATGTCTATTGGTATTTTATTTAACTGCATGTCTATTGGTATTTTATTTGTCTATTGGTATTTTATTTTACTGCATGTCTATTGGTATTTTATTTAATTGCATGTCTATTGGTATTTTATTTAATTGCATGTCTATTGGTATAGCTATACTATAATGATATGTTCTTTTGCTGATATTGCGACATATTGTCAACGTTCGTCTCGCTAAGTTATGCACGCGTTTAGTGTTAGTTGGATGAACGTTTTTGCAGCAAGCACAAAATATGCAAGGAAACGCTTTGTACAAGTCGTCGTCTACTATTAAAGCTGAATGGGTTTTCAGAGTGTTTTGTTCGTTATTCCAACACTATGAATGCGTTCTGTAAAAGATTTTTCTTCATTTCTAAAATGTGTGCCAACGTGTGTTTCTTCTTGGGCTATGTGACACGTCGACTGTGACGTAGAAGGGTGTGAGGGTCTATGATTTTTGTCGCCCAATATCTGTAAAGTCCTCAATGATGATGCTTATTGTTCAAGTAGATACACGTCATTTCACTGCAGACAAAATGAAAACAGTTCTGAAGACAGATATCAAAAAGATAACCTTGTAGGTCTCAAATTACAAAATAAATTCATTTTAGTTGGTAAATATTACATTATATTGTTTCTGTATGAGAAATTCTACTTTTAATGGGAAACCATGCCAGCAGTCTGTGCCAGAAACTTTTTCATTCACTAGCCCGAAGGGGCTAGTAAGGTCCTGTGTTGTACTAGCCCGAACTCAATGTCACTAGCCCTTATAGAAGATTCTTTGTTATTAAGGTACAATTTTAACTAGCCCACTGGGCTAGTGACTTCAAATTTTTACTAGCCCGAGACTGATTTTACTAGTCTCGGGCGTAGGGCTAGTGGCTAAAAGCACAGACTGTGCCAGAGATATCNAATGTGCCTTGATTTTGTTGCTACTATTGTTTTTAATGCAAGGGGGATAAATGGGTAGGGGCAGGAAATTTAGCCTTCTATACCGCACCCAGTGCGTCTGTTTTCCGTAGAGAAATAAAGAAGGGGTCTTTATACGGCATGGTGTGTCAGGTTTCTCAACACGGTTTGGCTACAATGGTTCGCGAACAGGCTGTCCGTACTAGACAGGGCAGTCCCCTATCCACCAACTTGGGACGCGTCCAGCAGCTCTGCAACCGGCCCCCCTGAAAACTGTTTCAGGTGCCGGGACACCTGCTATAAAATTAAAAAAAAACAAAAAAATACGACGAAAAATTCATCAATAAATCGACCAAACTACTCCAGACCTGCTCTTGCGTATTCATTATCGAAAAGAAGCACGATTCTAGAAATTGACACGAGACTTTTAGGTCGGTGGACAACAAATGTTTGTCATCCATCTTTTTCTACCAGTGGCTGGGAAACATGAAAATTGAGCAATGATGACAGAAATACCTAACTTTTTTTATTGATGTACTGGTACTTTTGAAACTGATACTAATCTACAACCCTTTATCTATATTAATAATTTTTAATTGTAGGAACAACATGGATGCAAGAAATTGTATGGTTAATTCTAAGCAATGGTGACTTTGAGTTGGCATCCAAAAAAGAAGTTTACTTCCGGTCACCATTTTTAGAATTCAAAGATGAGACATTAAACGAGATTGGATTAGATTTGGCAAATCCAATGCCATCACCAAGAGTAATCAAAACTCATCTTCCCGTTGAGTTAGTACCTACACAAATGTTTCAGACTGAGTGCAAGGTAATATTATACAATTATTGACTGGGTACAACAACAGCTGCTTTGTTTGACCCGAGGATTGAAATGTTGCTGGAAGCCGAAGGCGGAGAGCAACGGTCTAGTCAGAGGTTTTAGAAATTAAAACAGTCAAATTGTCGATTTTATTTGTAATACATTTATAAAAGGAAAATGTCAAAATGTATGTTACGGCACATATTGTCGCTCTTGCAAATATTGTTGCCGGTAACAATATGTGCCGATAAGTTCTTCCGTAAATGGTGGTTTACAGTGGGAGATGACCCATGTAAGATCGATGCACGCGACCTCATCTCACACCGGTAAATGACCAACCAGACGTGTTGATTTTTGTGATACAACAATCGTAACCATGACTAAACGTCATAAAACACCTGACGTCATAATGTTAGGAACACTCAAATGGCGACAACATTGTTCACACGGTATAAGTATCTAGACATTTCTATCCGTGTTTTACGGAAGAAATAGGAACTTGCATTCGGTCAAAATGAAAGATCGGGATATCTTTCACTCGTGTAAGAAATTCTACGTCTTTTACTCTCGTTCCGCTACGCTCCACTCGAGAAAAGACGAAATTTCTTACACTTGTGAAAGATAGCCCGATCTTTAATCTGACCTTATGCAAGATCCTATTAGTCTGCAAATATTGTCGCCGACAATAGATCACAATATGTGCCGTAATAAGGCATAACAATCTTATTATGTGTGTTTGGTAAGCCGTTATTTTTCAAGACATTTCATGACGTGCTGTATATACATAAAATGTATCATTTCTGGGTATTTGCATGCAGTATAAGGTCGTAAATCATTATTTAACCATAGGTATAACTTAATACTAACTGTATATCTATACAAATATCTATTAGGGACCGACCATTTAACTTGAAAGGGGGGGGGGGCTATGGCTTTTTTCTAAAAAATATTTTGGATCTGATTTTATGTGAAAAAAACATTTTGGCTGCCAAAATGATGAAAAAAAAATTTCTGAATGAGGCTTTCTGCCCCAAAAAATAATGTTAATTTAAAAAAAAAATATTTTGTTGATACGCGTGCAAAAAATAAATAATTTGTTTCGCGCGAAGCGCGAAAAAAAATTTTCTGCCCAGAAAAAAACCATAACCCCCCCTTCAGGTTAAATGGTCGGTCCCTTATATTTTCCCCACGAGAATTCCAATGCATCTTTTGCTGAATCTTGAGAATAGCTACTGATATTTTTATATTAACCTTTTAAGATTGGCTTTCTTTATATTTAATTCAATATTTTCTTGTTACATGTTCCAGTGGTGATTACCGAAAAGAGAGATAATAAGATAATAATACAATAATAATACATCAGTCAAACCCTCCATGTTAGAGAAAAATGTCAACTTCAAAAATATAACTTAACATTTAGCGCCAATCCCTAAATTAATTTACGGTAGCACATTAAACTTGTTTAAATAATAAAATGTACCCCGTACATATGCATTCATAAAATTTTGTTTTATTTATTTAACGTATTTTTTCTTCAGAAACGCTGTTTTATTCATTTTTCAAAGAAGTATGGCCATTTACCCGTGAATTTATTTCCTTCAACATACTTATATTTTGAAAATGCTTTAAACCTTCTCGAGATCATCTGTTACATACACTAATAGAACAAAATCAATTCAAATGCATTTTCGTACATTTAGATAAAAGATTCAGCCACTGAACTTGCCTTTTGAATGCAATTTTGACAGATTTTGACAATTTTTATGGGTTTTGTTAAAATTCGTTGTATAGGACATCCAGAACCAAAATAAACTAATTGCCATTTGGAAGGGCAAATGTTTATACGTTCGCAGCAAAAACCTGGTTTTGGTTCTCGGTGTCCTTTGAGTAGTACGTATACCATCCTCTCAAACACTGTAAAATAGCAAAATTTGACACAAAATGCTATTTACAGCCATGTTCGACTGCTGATAAGTCAGAAAACATACAAGTATGGCATATATTTAAGTACACATACTAGAGACCATCTTCAACGATTTTCGACAACATTTGAGTATATTCTGAAAACGACCCAACATAACAAAAAAATCACGCCTTAATGACCATACTTCTTTGTATCCATATTCAAATTTTGATTAGCGTTTATCTCTGAAATATATTATGCTTATTTTTATTTAGAGTAGCCAATAATTGTGTAAAAGCCCCTAGCACCTGGTTTGAGTGGAATTCTTTTTTTTTTATGGCGAACAACGCTACATCTATTTCTTTCCTGAATCTTTATACAACTTTCAATAGAAACCACCCAGCAATACACATTCACAGCTCACAGCACCGATTACATTTTGAAAATACCAATAACATATGAAAAACGTATTACTTATATAAATAACATCACTCTCTTTTAAAAAGTTTGATAAACTTTTGACACATTTTCAACTCGAAATAAGGTTACTATATATATGAGTTTGTATATTGCCGGTGTCACATACTAGATTTTCCCCCTACTCATTCTTCCCCC
>MJUU01016174.1:49167-90283 GCA_002080025.1 Modiolus philippinarum | reverse complement strand
AGCCAGTTATCTCTATGCCATTTTTTCAAGGGGAAATTTCGGATCAAATCTAATCCCTTCCGGGATAATAGGCAGGAACATTGATATTTCTGTTTTGGCAAATACTGATATACGTGTCCGTTATCAATAAGGCGTCATCTATCTTACCAATGGCGTTTCCGACATTTTAAACATCATATTTTCCATTTTGGGAAACTATTTCACTACGATTTAAAATACAAGAAAAAAGAAAAAAAGACAGAAAGAAAAAAGGACACTTGAAATATAACTTTTATAAAACGACGAAAACTAAATACAAATTGATTAAAGCCATTCCATTCGGCTTTCCTTTTTAGATCCTATTTGGAATTTGGTATTTCCGTTGACTAAAAGAAAGTTTAAAATTTTCACATTTCTCAAATTTTGACGCTTTTTCTCATCCTGTGTAAATATATATAAGGACCCAATGTTAAAAACCTTAAGAGGTTAGAGGTTCCTCCTGATTTTTCTTTTTATCTCATTGACTTCGGCTCTTGACAACTCTGTTGGGTAATTTTGTTATTACCTCCATGTAACGATATGAATAGTGGGGCCTGTTTCGGGGTGATATCGATTTCTTATTAAACCCCTTAGTTTGGGATGCGATTTCGTGTTCCAATTCTAACTCCGTTTCGGTTCTTACAATATACCCTTAAAACTAATTGTTTTAAAACCCTGCAAAAACAAACATTCTCAAATCCGGCAGAGATGAACACGATTCTAAGTACATTGATATTTTTTATATGCAGCTGATTTAAATACTTGGTACAGAAAAAATTTTCTGTTAGCCCTTACACCACATTCATATTTATTTGCAGATCAGATACTGTTGGGATGATTTTTAGAAGTATATATGTCCCCTTGTTATACCCTCGCTTTAGCAGGCGGTATATAGTTATCATGGTGGCAGTTCCTCCGTTCGTCTGTTCGTCTGTCCTTTAGCTATTCCGTCCACAATAGGCGTACAACTCCTCCTAGACCACTTGGTAAAATACAATGAAACTTTCACAGAATTGAGCACCAACAATTTGAAAATTTGATATAACTTGATATTTTTTTCTTTAGTAAAATTGGAGAGCAAGGGGCTATACATTAGTGAACTTTGCTCACAGTTTTTCTAGTCTTAAATATGCTGTCTTTGCTAATCATTTTGTCCATTCCAGTAAACTTGTTCTCTACTATCTTGCTTCCATTGAAGTGTTTCCTTATTAGAAGAAAGATGAAGTCGTCGTCGTTACCTTAACTGCAATTTGCAAAGTTCCTCTTTATAAAGGGGAAGTTCTAGTATGGGGGAAAAACTACTATGTGTATACACATACCAGATTTTCCGTAGGGGGAAACTTCAGTATATACTCATTTTTCCCCGTGGGAAAATCCAGTATAAACTAGATTTTCCGGGGGGAAATCTGAGTATATACTCATTTTTCCGGGGGGAAATCCTGGTATGGGGGAAAGACTAGTATGTAACACCAGTTGAAATTAATTCAAGGCCAAGTTGCGCACAAACATTTCTTAGAATAATGTACACAAAAAATTATTTCCCCATCAGTTTTGTATGCAAACCGCCAATCTCAGTTTTAACATCTCATCATGAAAAGCAAGCACACTAGTCAAACGTTTGGTCAACATGGTCTATAAAGTGATTGCAGACACTTAATCAAAGAATATTTTCAATTATTCCAACCCAATCAGAGCAACAACACCCTTTTTTCATGTTTCTTTTCCATTTCTCGTGTGAAGCTTGCTATTTTGTTAGAAAGTCATTTCGATCTTCATTATTATTTTTACATAATTTACATAAAGAGGTTCTTTACCATAACTAAATTTACTTTTTATATATTAGACAAGAGGTAGGTACCAGTTTTCAGAGGGACTTTAATGGCAACGGATGACATTGATTGTAAGAGAACTTTGCCAGTTTAGTTAATGTTAGTTGACGATCCCTCATCCATGACACGAAAAGACATGGATGTAGCGTTGTACGGTATTTAGCAAAGAGGTGCTATGGACAAACTTGAGATTGCTTACTATGACGTGTTAACAAAATCATTCATGTATGTCTCATGGTGACTTCAAAAGGAAGAACAACAATAAAAGTGTTGTTCCTTTGCCCGATTATACCATGTATTTGTCGAGACTTTGTTTCATGTGCATTTACTCCATATCCTTTCATTGTTTACTTAAACGTCAGATACAGTGGGTTTATCCATTTTCCTCCTTCTGATAAATATTAATATTCTGAATATTAGTACTATATTGTTGATATAGAATACTGTCGTGGAGTGATGAAAAGATCAACCTTCGAGATATTCCTAAAAATGGTAAATTGTTATGCAAAAGGTTTGCTTATGTAGTCACTGTATCATGGCATTGGATATCTACTTGAATCATTGAAATAACATAAATAAAAAAAAGATGTGTTAAATGTGAAACAGTACATATTGTCCCCAGATTCTACAGTCAATAGAAAAAAGAAGGGAAACGGGGAATGTGTCAAAGAGACAACGACCCAAAGGGGAGTAATAACAACTCAAAGCCACCATAAGATCTTCAATGAACGGTGAGAAAACCCCACACCCAACGGCCCCTGAACAAAGAGCAATCAAGTCCAGCGAAATAAACATCATCCTAGACTCCTATAGACATAAAGTAAACTAACTAGAAAAAGGACAAGACACACAAAGGCTTAATAAATTCCTGACTTAGGGCAGGCGCAAACCTGTTGCGGCGGGGTTAAACTAGTTTTATTGGATCCAAACCTTCCCCCTACAGCCAATGTGATAAATCAAAAAACAATCGTAACAACAGTAAAATTCAGTTGGCAACAGGACTGAGTCAATTGTGAAAAATGAAACTGAAAGAACTAAATATAAGGACAAAAACATGAAATCACAAGAGACTACTAACAGTTAACTGACATGCCAGCTCCAGACCCATCACCAACTGACAAAGTAAGTTATGTACCCTCAGTATACAGCTTCCACCAAGATCCCTTCCTGTGAGGAGTTTAGCATAATGATTTCATGTATATACCGGAATACATAACCCGTGTCCATGCAATACAGATTTTAGAAATTTAGAATGTGTTTAGTTAAATTGCAAAGACCCTATCAAAAAATCAATGTTAATACCAAAGAAGTCCATATGTAATGACTTGACGACAATACCGTAATTATAACCCTTATGAATTAGACGATTTAAAGGTTTTATAAGTTTGTTAGGCGAGTTTAAGTATTTTTTACTCTTATGTAAAACATTACCGTAAAATAAGGGATGTGAAATACCTGCCTTGATTAGATGTTTACATGTTGCATTGTATTTATGAACTAAGTCTTTATATCCATGATAAAATTAAGTAAAGGTTTTAACTAGTTTGTGATAACGAAAAGTTTTTCAGTTATGAAAAGACACCGTTCATTAGAATCGCAAACGTTATTACATACTCGAGCAAATCTAACAAGTTGAGATATGTAAACACCATCTGATGGCGCTAATGGAACATCGCCATCCAGAAATGGATAATTAACTATGGGAAAAGAAAAATCATCCCTTTTATCATAAATTCTAGTATCTAATTTACCATTCGTTATATCAATATTGATGTCCAAGAACGGACAATGATGATTATCAGAATTGGCTTTATTTAGGGTAGATGTCCTCATAATACGTATTGAAGTCGTCATTATTTAAAGTTAAAATATCATCCAAATATCGGAAAGTGTTGTTAAACTTTTCAAATATGGAAAAACACTCAATTTAACCCCCTTTTCGACCTCTGTGACCTTGTCCATTTCTTTTTCTGTTTTATGTTCTTCTTGATCAGACCTATACACTTGCTAAGTATTTAAAGTCTATCTTGCATAGTTCAAAAGTAATTTATTACCTTATAAAAAGCAAAGAAAGAGGATATGAAACCCCTTTGGGCCTCAATGTGTGCGATATGTAGTCGTTTCTCGAAAGTTGTTTTAAACGTGTAGAGAACGCAAATAAGGGCGTTCATGTAACTATAAGGAGTAACGTATGCTATATGATGTTTAATTATGAAAATAATGGTTAAAGAGCAAGAAAAATTCCAAAATAATGTAATCAGTATCATAATGACATATTTTTTTTTTAATATTTTTTTTTATTTTTGAGGGACCTATTCCTCCTGCAAATCTGTCATATTTTTCGGGGGCATTTCTATCTATTTCTTCATTTGCAAATCACTTTGAGATGAAGAATTTCAAGCTGATCTACAAATATCGTCAAAACGCTATACAGACGCTCTATGAATGCTAGAAGACCGTTATGGGTACGTTCGGTATGCGTCTAGTGCGCTTGTTGTAACGTTGTCATACGCTGTTACACGTTTTGTTGGCGTTGCATACAAGTTATGGATAAGTTTTCCGTGCGTTGTAGGCCGTTAACCTGACGCGTCCAACACGGGGATTTCTTCAATTTCTTCGGCGTGTGCCAACGTTCTTATAAAAATTCGCGAACGTCGGCACACGTTGGCTAGAACGTTATAGTGTGACAGGGCCTTTACATAGTTCAAAAGTTATAGTAAAGGTTAAAGTTTCGGACGCACAAACTGGCCCCCCACACACACAGAGGACAAAAACAGTATGCACCCGATCCTCGATCTGGGGATATAAAAAGTTGACGGAGTAATTTAAATACACAGTCAAAGGGAAAAAGTACATTTAATCGCGTATGGATTTCCAAATGTTTTGATTCGATTTGCACTGAAGAGGCTAAGTTGTCATAAAATTTCCATATGCAGAAAGTAAATCCACAGTAACTTCGGTATATTGTTATTTACTACAGTTTCAATTTACATAGTGTACACATGACAATTTATGTCTATTCAGATAAAAATCATACATTATAATTTGAAAGTCCAAAATAAAAAAAAAATAAGGCATGTAAGGGCTTGTTAATAACAAAAGCCTTAATTCACACTTCTTGCGTTTCCTGTATCAATATAATTTATATTTTGGTAAATATTATTTATTTCAAATTGTAGACAATTGTCCTGTTCCGTAATCCAAAGGACCTGTGTGTTTCTTACTACCACTTCTACAGATCAAGTTCGTCATTCGGAAATTTTAAGGGAACATGGGCAGAGTTTCTAGAAATGTTTATAGAAGGACATGGTAAGTCTGCATAAAGAGCAAAAAGTAGAGGAGGTACTTTTTTTTATCAAATACGCATTGCGATTTGGACAGTTTTTAGGGGCAGAGAAACTATCACTGTATATTGATGTAACGAAGCTGGTTTGATACAGAAAATGCAGTTAAGCTTGGTCAAACTGGAAATATAGTCATTTTACAAAATCTTGTTTATTTGTTCAGCTTATGGTAAACTTATCAATGAATAATCTGTTAGTACAGATGAAGTTTACCCCAGTATGAAGCTATAAAGCAACACTTTCATGTTTCTTGTTTAAATACTGCATCAAGATCCAATGGAAATCAAATTAAATATCTAACAGAATGGTAATAGTGACTGGTAGACGACTGAAAAGTAGCGTTGTTGTTTCCTTTGTTTCTTTCTCTAACCAATTCAGGTCACAGATCAGATTAAGTTTTCCCCAGCTGAATGTCTTCTGTCGTTTTATATTCCGCTATGTTCACAGGACTAAAAGTATTTGAGTAACTCCTATTTGGGCCACTGAATTGTTTCCCGATCCTAATATAGAAATTAATGGTAATTGGATCTTCTAGCATAAAACACTATAAAGAAGAAAATTAGGGTGTTTTGGTCAAGCGACTCTCTTTTCTCTTCTGGTAGGAAAGAATCTCCTATATAATTCTATCATGATATCGTGCGAAAGAAGGGAATTTAGTTATTCAGGCTTGAGATTGCTGGGTGACAAACATTTTTTTAAACTACATATAGCACCCAATGAAGACAAGTCTTAATATTATTCCGCTGATGTACAACCCCAAACTGATGACTTTACTATGATTTCAGTGGATCATGGTTCGTGGTTTGATTTCACACGTGGTTGGTGGAATCTGAGAGGAAATGAAAATGTCTATATTGTATTCTACGAAGATATGAAAAAAGTAAGATAAATAAGCTTAGCTATAAAAGATGTGTTTCTAGGTCATTTTAATTTGAGTTCTATGATTGCCATTTTGACCCACATAGTTGCGTCTTGAGATAAATGTTATCAAAAGGAAAAGCTTCGGTAAAAGAAAGCTAAAACATTTGTTACGTTAATCTATTGATTGAAGAATCGAGGGAAGAAAAATATGTAAAATTTTAAAATTTTCTAAAGAAAAATTTAGTGCAATATTCTAATTGCGATCAAAAGTGTTGTGGTTTTGTGGCATCAAGAGTCTTGTGCCCATGTTCGTTCTTTCAAATATTTATGTAAATGTTACAAGCACTTTAAAACAAAGGAGTGACGGAAAAACACCAGTGAGTTTCTCTGCATATTAAAATTTTATCAATTTTGACATCTCTTTCAGAATTTGAAGGAAGAAATAAGAAAGATATGTAATTTTTTACAGAAGAAACTTGATGAAAAAACTATACAAAAGATAGCTGATAGTTGTACCTTTGAAAGTATGCGCAATAACCCAATGACCAACCATCTAGATGTATATTCTATAAATAGTGAAATTTCACCGTTGCTTCGGAAAGGTATGCATTGTAGATATATTTTGAAATTTCGCTGTCGATATTCTACATTATAATAAAAGTGCCTATTTTCGTTTGGAAATTGTGTTTGCGAGCTTTGTCGAAAGAAAAGTGCAAATTTGATACAGATTTCTCTCATAATTATTTGTACAGAAATTGACCATAGAGAAGTTAAGCCTTATTTTTTTTCTTTTCTTTTTTTTTGTCTAACCAACAGGGTCATCATGAGCTTTTGTCATCGTTTGACGTCCGTCGTCCGTCGTCTTTATTGAGTTCATTTCAAGAACTGGTCATTTCGTTTGATCAGATACGAACTATTATCGACAGCGCGTTACATAGTAGTTCAACATAATTAATCTTAACACACTTAGGAAAAATGTTAGAGCACTTTTCCAGTATAATTTATTTTTGTTGACGACCCCGCATCCATAAGTAAACGGGAAACATGGAAGTGGAATTGGTTCAACATTTAGCAATTAATACCGCCCAAATCGGTGTAAGGGCCGTTTTAAACGTACTAAGCTCATTGCTGACGGCATATATTATTGTGACTTCAAGATGAAGGATAATAATAAAAGCTTAAGGTAGATGGGTAGTCCAAATTTTTTTGTCCATAGATTTTCTTTATTTTCTCAGGAAAGTTTCCTTATTATATTAGCATTTAAATAAAAAAATGAAAAAGGGGGGTCACCGTGCTTTTTTTAAAAATAACTGATATCAAAATAATCAAATATTTCTAATGAATATATAGGGAAAAACAGGTATATTGTTGATTTCTTTAAAAGTATTCCATAATTTTTTTTTTCTACTTTTTTCATGTGTTAGCCCTTTGAACATACTTTCAAAAAATATAAAGAAAAATGGGGGTCACCGACTTTGTTTTCCATAAAATTTATAAAATGTATATTTTCATAGTGATATCTATGTAAAATATTTTTATCAGATTATCTCCCCTTTTCAAATATCTTGTTCCAACTTATTTAATTATCAAGTTACCATGCCTCGTCTTATTAGATAAAGACATGTAAATTCAACTCCATGTAGGTCCTTTGCATATTGTATTATGATTATAATATTGATTGATTTATTACAAATAAAAATATTTACATATTTAAAAAGCAGATAATACCACAACAACATAAATAACGAATTCAAAACGGCGGAAGACTACCAATCTACCTTAAGTCCATTGCTTGGTTCTACCATATATTTGTAGAGACTTTGTCTTATGTGCATTGACTCCATATCCTTTCATTGTTTATTTCTCATGATTTTCTCTGAAAATGACAAATACCTTACAGATGTTTAATAGGAGGTCCTTAACAAAGAATTCTGATTTTGTTCACATCCCAAAAATAAACATAACTTGATTACACTTTGATTTAGGGGCCAACTCCGACCTACCGTTGGGTGTGGGGTTTCCTCACCGTTCATTGAAGATCTTATGGTGGCTTTGAGTTGTTATTGCTCCCCTTAGGGTCGTTGTCTCTTTGACACATTCCCCGTTTCCCTTCTTTTTCTTATAACTCAATTTTACATACTACATTAAGGAATACCCATGTTTAACATCTCCTCAAAGTATTGAAGCAATTCGAAAACTGGAATGAAATGTTACATGAAAGTTCTTTTTACAAAGACAGGCTGTTTCGTTCAAATTAGTAAACATACATCCCATTCAGTGCGTTACACATTGTAATCATTAACAAATAATATTGCCAGCATTAAACATATTTCAATATTATATCACATGGGAAAGCCCATTAAAATGCTGAAATTATTTCGACCAAACTGGAAAGGAATACTTTAGAAAGACCTGACCATTTCATTCAGATTTTTCAAAAAACCTTGCCGTTGTCCATGGATTATTCATTCTTTTGACTGACGGTTCAGTTCTCACTTACTTTAAAGGATTCTGAAATACCCTCGCTTTATTTTCTAACATAGGACCCTTTGTGAAAATATTTTAATCGTCTCTTTTGAATCTTCTTTTACATACGTCTGATTTTTATCTTTAATCAAAAAAGGTTGTGTTCAGGTATGATAGTCTCATTCTGAATGAATAACATCTCAGCGTAAATAATCAATACAGTTGATTCCACTTGTCACAAGATTCTCCAAAACGGAGCCTAGATGTCAGTATAAATTGAAAAACAACTATCTTTAGGATACCATACATAGAAAATAGAAGGATAAAAAATTATTCCGAAAAGTTTTCGCAAATCATGAATCTTAAATGGTTGCAAATAAAAAAAATAAACAGTTGGAAATATTTATTCTGATTCTGGTCTACCCCTTCAAAAGAATTTCTAGACGATCAGTCTGAAGTGAAAGTAATATTTGAAGCATTTTTATCCCATGAAAGCAAATGCACGTCTGAAATGAAGGAAAGACTTGAGTGATTAACAAAATTTGCTGCACTGAAAAAATTATGAGCTGACGTTTATCGAACATTTTATGACATTACAAAATATGTTATTTGCTTTTGCAATAACAATTCTAAGTAGTCTATGGACTTTAGAAAGTCCCCTCTGTCATTCCTACTTTATACTATGGTTTTATTTTTCTTATAGGCACAGTTGGAGATTGGAAAAACCATTTCACAGTGGCACAAAGTGAATCTTTTGATAAATTTTGTACTGAACAATTCGAGGAACAAAACATACCTTTTATATTTGAATGTGACCAATAGATAGATAAATATAGTTAAAATATTTTACTATCTAACATATATATTTAAGCAAATGTCGTCAATAAATTCTTGTGAAAGTTGTTATCATTTTCAAAGCTATTCAATAACCCTTTTGCGTGGTTGAGAAATTAAAAGCAACCTTTTTAATCTTAGTTTTTCGATGACGTCATCAGAGAAAAATGAATTCACGTCACTTTTTAAACATCTGGCAATCGTCACTTAGCGGGATAAAATTAGTTTTTGATAAACTGACAAGTGTTTCTTGAAAGTAGATACTATAATTGATAAGTATATAAACTGTCTACAAAGGAGGAAAATGAAACATCCTATTACTAAAAATGACGTCATTTACTAATTAAGTGAGGAAAAATGCAGTCAAACACATACATGCTGTGTTTAGTCAAAATCAAATCAATTTTTTTATTTACCAATCAAAGTCCCTAAAGGGGCGAACACATAAAACACATATATACTACTCAACAAATGAAACAATACACAGATTTTATCAAAAATATTATTTTACTTTATGTCAGGAAACTGCCACTCAGACAAAATGCGATTTTTTAAGGTAAACTCACCGTGGAACTCACTGAATTTTCTAAAATAGGTACTGACTTGTCTCAAATGTGAGAATTTCTATGCCTCGTTATATCCACAATGACTTAGACCGTCGATGTTAATTTCTGCCCTCACGATTTATTGTAATGTGAAAAGAGGAACACACTAAAGACTAAATGATCTATCTAAAGCTTACCTGCTTATCAAATGATAAATCACGTGGCAGGAGGTCTCGTGAGACGTCGCAACGTTAAATTCTCGCAACATGTGTTATATACTTACGAGTAAGGTAAAAGAAAACAGAAAATAGGCCAGAGGGATTCGTGGTCGTCATAACAACAGATTTTCAAGTCAGCCGGTTTGAAAAGTAAGAGGAAGATACGGTCATACTCACTAACCACGTCTGCAAACATAAATTCTGGATAATGGTGTTGACAGTGACCGAATATGGTTCAGAAATTTTAAGAGAATTTTTCGCTCATAATGTTAATTCTTATTTTCAAAGTGGGATTGAGACAAGGATATCTCAAACGGCTAAAATAGGTACTGACTTGTTTCAAATGTGAGAAGACAATATCTCATTTCGATTCCCTGCTATATCCAAAATCAACGTGAACAATGACTTAACATGCTCAGACCGTCGATGTTAATTTCTGCCCTCACAATTCATTGTAATGTGAAAAGAAGAACACACTAAAGACTAAATGATCTATCTAAAGCTTCCCTGCTTATCAAATGATAAATCACGTGGCAGGAGGTCTCGTGAGACGTTGCAACGTCAAATTCTCGCAACATGTGTTATACACTTACGAGTAAGGTAATAGAAAACGGAAAATAGGCCAGAGAGTTCATGGATCACTTGAAAACGGGAAAGGACTGGATTTTCTAAAATAGGTACTGACTTGTTTCAAATGTGAGAAAACAATATCTCATTTCGATGCCCCGTTATATCCAAAATCAACGTGAACAATGACTTAACATGCTCAGACCGTCGATGTTAATTTCTGCCCTCACGATTTATTTCTCGAATTTTTCAAAACTTTCCTGTATCACTGGCGGGGATATATTTTTCAAAGACTCTTAGAGAGGTCGCTTTTTTCCCGTTTCACGGCTTTAACTTTCGGTAGTTAGACATCCTTTCCCGTTTTCACGTGATCTTTTTTCACACAATCCCGTTTCCCGCTTACATCAAAAAGTCAATTTCGCGTCCCGCTTATATCCCATCGAGGCCCACTTTGAAAATAAGAATTTACATTATGAGCGAAAAGTTCTCTTAAAATTTCTGAACCATATTCGGTCACTGTCAACGCCATTATCCAGAATTTACAGTTTTTACGTTTGCAGACGTGGTTAGTGAGTATGACCGTATCTTCCTCTTACTTTTCAAACCGGCTGACTTGAAAATCTGTTGCTATGACGACCATGAATCTCTCTGGCCTATTTTCCGTTTTCTATTACCTTACTCGTAAGTGTATAACACATGTTGCGAGAATTTGACGTTGCGACGTCTCACGAGACCTCCTGCCACGTGATTTATCATTTGATAAGCAGGTAAGCTTTAGATAGATCATTTAGTCTTTAGTGTGTTCTTCTTTTCACATTACAATAAATCGTGAGGGCAGAAATTAACATCGACGGTCTGAGCATGTTAAGTCATTGTTTACGTTGATTTTGGATATAGCGGGGCATCGAAATGAGATATTGTTTTCTCACATTTGAGACAAGTCAGTACCTATTTTTAGCCGTTTGAGATATCCTTGTCTCAATCCACGGGTGAGATAAGAATTTCACGCGAGGAAATACATTATGACGTTATCGACGTCATAGTAAGTTGCTTAGATATGGCGGACGCCAACTATAGTCTGGTTGAACAAAAACTTGTATTTTGTTGATAAATGTGAGAAAAACAAACACCGTTGAAAATGCAAGATTTAGAAATCTCAGACACTCTCGGGTTAGGTTTCAATGGTTGTCTTACTCGGCAAGCCTCGTCAGAGAAATATTAAAATCCTACCCTTGGGTGTCTGAGATTTCACGATCTTGCACTTTCAATGGTGTTAGATTGTATTATTCCACGTTTTAGGATGCCGAATTGCTATCCTAATGAATTGTCCCAATTATTGACACCAACCGATTGAAATCGTCCAACAGTTAACGGCAAACTCAATTAACGGAGAAAATTACCATTACGAACTTTCATCGTATCCGTTTTGGAATTGATTTGAAAATTGAATAAACAAATGCCGCTTGAAGTTATCACACTAAAACAGAAATTTTAAGTTGTGAAATTCAAAATTTGTCACAAAATTACTTAATTTCCTTTGTTGTTGAGTAGTATAATTACTTAACATACATGCAGTAGCAGTAACATTTCTTTACCTCTGGGTTCCTAGCACGAAACAATAAAGAATTATTATTATTACTTGTTTGTTTAATATTACTAAATCATCTGTATTGTTTTATAAAGCTGTAATAATTCCTTCCTATAAAGTACAAACGATCAGACAATGGAAGGACGAATTTATAGTTGTCGAGGTTTCCGGATAAAACATAGCTGTTCTTAACTATGCCATTATCTACATCGAGACCTTCACTTATGTATAAAAGAATCTTTTTCTGTAGAGAATCTGCACATCATTTTTAGATAAAGATAAATCTATTATACAGGTATATAAAGAATAAACTATAGACACAACTGTATACAATTACAGCATGGCATTAAAGACAAATTTGAATGCCTCTAACTCAGGCGAGGGATCTGTTATTCATTTCGAGTAATTTTCATACTTTTTGTCATAATTAAATGTACAAAAAAAAAACACAATGGATATTTGTATGCTGTCTGTGACTACAATATCTGATTTTCAAATGCAAATATCTTAAGTGAATTTTTCACCATTTTATAAGAGACGCCTATAATGTGCTTAAATATGTGTAACATGCTTCTGGTGCCTGGTTCATTATATTCAGTTATAAACTACTTACTGAAATGAATATAAAATAGACGACGTGCAAATTTTCAAAATCATTTGCAGTTTTTTATATATGTTTTTTGTATGTATAACCAAACAGCTGTAGACACCCCAACTCTTCGAGGAAACATATTAAAGTTTTTGGTCATCATCTGCTTTAATAAGATTCGGAAATTAAGACTCCTCACTTCCATTATCTTATTCTATAAACTACAACAACAACAAAAAAAAATAGTTTTTGATTTTCGAAATGGTTCTAGTTTTAATGTAGAGGTTACTCTGGTATATGCCTACTCACATTTTCAAAACGCATAATTTTCTCAAGCTTCTTCTGTGCTTAAAACAGAGGATATTTTCGACGTATTTTGCAATTCTAATCTGTACATTTGTAGTTCTTAGTTTTCCATCTAACACTTATCAATCAAGTGGTTGTTTGTAATATGCTTTGATATATGAACTTTTTACGGATCTTCCAGTTTTTCGTTGGTAATTTTCTTTTACAATAAAAATGGCGTTAGACAGCTACAGAGGACAGAAATAAAACCACAACATTCAAAACAAAGGCACTCACAAAGTTAACTCTCATGATCTGAGAGTGACATGTAGTCAAAATTACCTTTAGCGACTCATATCAAGATGGTTTGTGCTTTCCATGTAGCTTCTTTGAGTGGATATATGCATCCTGTTACAGTGAAAAATGTTCCACATTAAATTCTTATCCTTGTCAATAGTTAAGCATAGCTTTAAAAAAATTAGAACCGATCAAGATCAGACAAGTTCAGACAGAGCTACAAAATCAGTAGATTTCCTGTTAACACCAAGTATTTTACAAAATTTTAAGATTCTCCGTAAGTACCAAAATTACTTGGACACGTCATGTCACATATTTAGCTGATTATTATTTTATATATTGAAACTGACCGAACTTCAGAATGATTTGAATACTTTGCATAAATATGAAGTCAGGGCCACTCTATCGAATATGTCAAGAAATTGATTTTTTCCACTTCAAAATGCTTGTTTTATGGTTTCTGAAAAGGACCAAAATGGCTGCCGTTGTTTGCATGATAATGGAGTTCATTAATAATATTTTTTTTTTATTTTCTAATTCATCGATTTAATTCAACAGATAAAATGAATATCAACAAAAACTGTGACGTTCCGAGTCTCAGCCTCTATTAAAATGATTTAGTACTACAAAGAAAAGTTTTCTCCTGTTGAATTCAAAAATGCATCACCACTACTATATTTTGGAGACGGACAATTGAAAGTTTATCAGATTTCACAGTCATAAATAAAAATAGGTTTTATTATATTTCGTTGTAGTCTTGTTTTAATTTCTGAGTCGAACACAAAATATCTTTTTGCAACTTGAAATAGCTTGAAATAGCTTTTAAGGCTTTTTTGAAATAACATCTCGTACTGAGCAAATAAGAAGGTGCTTGATACGATACGATAAAATGAATACCAAGGTATTTGTTCTGATGTACATACTAGTACTTCAAATAATTTTCTTACATTTAGAATTTTGATGAATTTGCCTGAGCGTCATGTTGAAGGCCAATATCTTTGTTTTGTTTTGGTTTAAGATAAAACACCAATCCTAACAGTTATTTTCGAGAATGCAAGATTGTAATTGTATTATGTCATCAGCATACATAAAAAATAACATGTAAACCATGGTCACAACTTCTGGATTACAAGAATTCCATAGTTGATTTAGAAGATCATTTATGAAGACATTGAATATTGTAGGTCTTAGCCCGACACAGTGTTTAATTGGTTAGCAGGACCTGCTTGCCTCCTACATATGTAGAATGATATTGTAAAATAGTGTTCTTACTCCTACTTTGATTAGCTTGATTTTCAAAATTGTATGAACAAAAGTGTAAAATGCTTTGTGAAAATGAACAAAGCAGACATACATTTCCCTTCTTTTTCTTATACACCTTCATCCTTGTTTGGACAGTACTAATCAATAGTTCATATGGCCTTTGGTTCTCCCCTTCCTTGTAAATCTAATCAGACACTGATTTATAGTTTTATGTTTTGTTTGAAAATTACCACATCTAATGTTCAGAATACTGTTAAACAATTTACCTATAGCATAAGTTATTGCAATACCCCTATAATAATTTGGGTTAGAAAGTCTTTATGGGAGTTCACACTACATACGTTCATTAGTTCTGAATGTTGTGTGTTTCTTCTGTGATTTGTACCTGTCTCATGTCATTGTTTTCTGTATTCTCGTTTTTGCCATGTCTTTGCATTTGATTTTTTGTAATAACCACAACCTTTGTTCCTTCGGCTTTCTACTGCCGTTGCTTGATTACACATTTCAGACAGAGCTACACACTAGAAAATACTCCATGGTTTCATTATTTCATATACTTTAGACCAAGCAATTCTTTTGTTTCCATCTATACTTTTATATTCAAAAGGCGGAACTGCACCCGGTGGAAAATACTACGTGGTTTCCACATTCAATACATCTATAGACAGAGCTAAAGGTCGCTCACTCATCACATTTTTGAATTTGAGTCAGATTTTGGAACTCGTCTAATTTTCTCCAGTTCAATGGCTAAAAGAATTTTCACACTGACCCCCACTTCATGAATGTCTCCCATAGGTCAAATGAAGAACCCTTACAAGTTGTCATAAAATTCTTGATAAAACTTCCTAGCTTTTAGACAAAAAAATAGTTGTGATATTTAATTATGGGAAAATCCAGAGAAATACATTCCCGCCAAATTTTGTAATGTCTTTTATCTCCATTAAAGGCACACGGACCTATCATTCTTTCAAATTTTTGCTTTTTAATTTTTTTGTAATTTAAAATTGTTTTTCTGACCACCTGTTTATTGTGCCCACGTCTCATGATTTTATTATGCCAAGTTTTCTTACAATTGGCTCGATGAGTGCCCTGTGGTTGTTNGGGAAATTGATGACAGCGATTGTAAGAACACTTTGCCAGTTAAGTGTATGTTTGTTGACGATCCCGCATCCATGGATCAAAGGAGAAAAAGACATGGATGTAGCGTTGCTCAGCAATTAGCAATGAATACCGCTCAAACCGGTGCTAGTGGCCGTCATAAACTTGCTATGAGGTATGAGTAATGCTCATTGTTGAAGGCTTCATGGTGACTTCAAGATGAAGAACAACAATAAAAGCGTTGTTCCATTGCTGTGTTTTCCAATGTATTTGTAGAGATTTTGTCTCATTTGCATTTACTCCATATCCCTTCATTGTTAACTATATAATTTCTTTTTATCATTTCATTAAACTTACAATGCTTTGGTTCTTAACATTTTTACAGCTAAGACAGACCTGTACCGTGACAGATACTACTTGAATTGATTTCTGAACATGCGTCAGAGCTTTGCACAGTTAAAAAACTCTTTGGTTTCCATACTTTTATAGGCTACATACAGAGCTTTACTTTGAAAGATATGTCTTTGTTTACATAATTTATGACAAAGTTGTCCATAGGTAAACAACCCCTTGGTTTCCATACTTTAATAGGCTATACAGAGCTTTACTTTGAAAGATATGCCTTGATTACATGCAACAAAGCTGTACACAGGTAAACTACTCCTCCGTTTCCATACTTCTATAGGCTATATACAAATCTTTATTTAAAGATACATCGGCAAACGAATACCGAAGAAAAAATGATGAAACGGGAATTCCAAAATCGCAAATCCAAATCTCACGGCACTTCACATCCAACACGAATTGAGACAGCATAACAAAGATAAAACAAATAAACAAAAATGAACATGAACGCCACAATACTAAACCACTAGCAGTTTGGACCACTACAAATACTGAGGTATTGTCAGGTGCTCCGGAAGGGTAAGTATGCCATCTATCACACCAGTGAAAAGTCCGGTTTTATCACAGTCGGTGTTTGTCGGTCCGGTAATAAACTTTGGATCTACCCAAAGATATATATTCTCATCTGTGAAATAGAAACATTGTAAAGTCTGTCAAATTATGGTAACGACCGTAAAACTTCTTGTAGTGACAATTGCAACAGTGACTGAACATACCCTTGATGTATAAATTCTTGAGACAGTGATTTCTGTCTGTTGACAAAATCGACGTACAAACTACAGGTACGGAAATAGCGAACGAAATGAAGACGCCGGGGATATGAGAATATTACTGCTCAAAAAAAGGGAAGTTCACTATTGGAAAGTCGAAAGCATCACGCTTGTCGCAAAGTTTTGTTTTCAGACGTTCAGATTTGTCAACGTAGAGATATAGTTCCAGGTATGATGCTGATGATTGTGTTTCATTGGTCTTTATATCTGAAGTTCATTTGGGTATAGAAGATAAAGGTTATGCTTAAATTGATGATTGCTTAATGAAAGAACATAATCGATATAACGGAAGCTGAAATTAAAGGACTAGGCTAGCTAATTGTCTTTTTCTGAACTAGCCCTTGTATGAACCTGGCTTCATACGTATAAAGAAACAAATCTGCAAAAAGTGGCGCACAATTAATCCCCATAGATATCCCTATTGTCTGTCGGAAAACTTGTCCTCCAAATTCTACAAATACTAGTATGTTATCAATCAAGAATTCCAGCATTGCGATGGCATTGTGTGAATCAGTGTAATGTTTAACAAAATATGCCCTATCTTTACCTATCACCAAATATGAATATCTTGTTTCACCCTTTTTAGTATAGAATGACTGATGTATTAAATCCCAGAGTACTGACTTCAGCTTATCATTTGTAAGAGAAGTATAGAGTGCAGAAAAATCAAATGTTTTGACACTGTTGCAATGGTTGAGTTCTATTGAGGATAGATATTGTTGGGTATACTCTATCAATATATATCTTTAGGCCATCTTTGACTGCAGTAAGTAATGAAGTTTGGAGCTTAGAAAGGGGTTTGTTGTGCATTTGGCAGACCCAGAAATGTATCTCTGTTCGAAGAGGCATTTATGTAACTTAGGTACCCAGCAGATGCAAGGCAGGTTGTTCTCCTCTTCACTCAAATTGATACCAAAAGAAGACAATACTGATTTGTGATTGTTTAGTATGTCCTCTCTTGGTATGGTGGAGAGTTTGCATGTGGGGTTGCCAAATGAATTGTCAATGACCACCTCCTTCATGGAACACTCAATGATGTGCCTTTTGCAAATAAATGTGACTGTCATGGAGAAAGGACAATGTTTTTTTCTACATCGGTATCCTTGAATATGCTTTTTGAATTGGGGTTCATGGTTGTCTTTAAGGCACCTCATTCGAGCTACAATTAATGTCTTTATAGACATGGTCCAGTCGGACAGTGTTTCAACCTTTTCCTTCTCTCTCTTGGCCCAATTTTTGCATATTCCGCAAATGCGTCCATCAATATTTTAACTGATGGGCTGGGGTTCATGCCTTGTAATGGTTGCACACTTTTATAAGCTAAAAACAGCAATATACGGGTACAATACCCTTTGGTTTCCATACTTTTATAAGGTTAAGGCAGAGCTTAACATGGAAAGATAAGCCTTATCCACATCCTTTCGTAAAATATTGCATTAGTGTCCACGCTAAGCTAAAAACACGAGTTTCCATACCTTTAAATATTACGCTAAAGATGGAGCTGTACGCGGGCTTACGATACCTGCTTGCATGCAGTTTTATCAGCTTTAATACTAATCAAAATAAGGATGGTCTAAAAACTGTACAATTTCTATTTGTTTTCATGCACAATTACAAAATTGCATCAAAGGTCATGGTTGTACATCTTTTTAGTTTTCTATGTGGGCGTAAAAACCGTATCACTTCTCCACCATAACTTTTAGCAACAGACCCTTTCTTTAAATGATCAGAACTAGAGTAACGACTGTCGGAAACAACATTGATCTCCTCCATGATTAACTAGGAGTGCTTCCTGTTTGACACAGCTGTTAAATTATAGCTGTGATTTCATTAAATAATTGTAGAAATAAGTATTCTGAGATACGAGAACACTCATTATTTTATACATCGACACATACTCCTCATATATAGACATCTTGAATAAAAGATAATAATTTCAGAGAAAAAACATAAATGATGAAACTGTTTGTAACACTAAATTAATTATTCTGGCAGCACTTTTCTGGTGTTTTGTAGTTTTGTCTGACTCCTTTTAAGGTCATAGGATACCAATGGAAAACAATTTTGATCGCCATTGAATTTTTCATATATACCCATTTTAATATGTTACATCAGAAAATGATATTCAATTAGAGGGTCACCAAGCTTTTTTCGAGTTATTTTTAATCGAAAATGTCCTTTTCGGTGCCAAATTTACAAAGACAAATAGGGAAAATCCATAATTTGGACCCAAAATTTCTTGTTTTTGTAACATTTTGTATGTCAGAATGTATGAATATGAACTTAAAACTAACATAATGTAGATCTCAGCATCCTAAATCCAATTGTATAAAGAAATATACAGAATACATTGAATACGCAGAGTCTGAAATTTACCCTCTAGTAACATTATTTATCAGATTTAATATTTATCCAATGAAATTCTTGTTTTCTATTTGATAAATAAGATTTTATCCAATTCATCCAATTAAACGACTGCCCCTCATTCTGGTAACAGTTTTATTTTTCTTACAGAATAGCATAAATAGTTCCAAGTTGTATTTCACCATTAACTAAAAGGCCTCATTCCTTGACCTTGACCTTGAAATTGACAACAGAGGTAGACTTTAATCTAATCTGTACGATAAATGCGATGACTTCACTTTTCCAATAGTCAACTTCCCTTTTCTTTGTAACAATACCCCACCAGCGCCGGCATACGGAGTTTACATCTCCCAGCTCATTCGCTTTTCAAGAGCCTGTGTTCGATACAGTGACTTCCTTGACAGAGCCCGGTTGCTCATAAATAGGCTACTTAAACAAGGATATGTTACCCAAAACTTGAAGTCATCCCTTCAGAAGTTTTACGGTCTACATCACCATCTTGTTGACCCCTATGAGATATCTGTTTCCCAGATGACAACATCTTTTCCTTTAAAGCTTAATTGTTTCCTCTTACTACCGGATTTGACATGTTCAACACGGCGGGTGTCTTATAAGAAGCAGGAAATGCTTACTCTACCGGTACACCTGTTCTTTTTTTCTTTTCTGTACCCTACTCATGTTTTGTCCCTGTTTCTTTGTTGTTTCTGATGTTGCCATTGTCCTTGGATTATTAGTTTTGGATTGACGCTTCGGTTTCCGCTTACTTTAGTGCAGTTTGACAAAAATGACCTTGTCTAAATGAACAAATAAAGGGATATGGGGTAAATGTACATGAGACAAATCCGACTGTGATAAATGTAACAATTTGTTTACATTAAAAAATGTATGCGTGTCCCACGGAACACATGTGTCGCCTGCACTATATATAATAAACAATTTCTGTTTTGTTTGAGTGACAAAATCCAAAGATAATCAGAAAAAAATTAAAGAGGAGTTGTGGATAGTGGAGACTCCAATTAGGTAAAATGACAAAGTCAAAAAATAGCTAAAAAATCTGAAAAAAATCAAAAATAAGAAAAATTAAACTTCATTATGCACATGTACAATATATACTGAAGCATTTCTGCAAGTTTGGTTGGAAAGGACAAGGCGGTTAAAGAGGATTGCAGATAATGGTGGCATACCCTTAAGACTCCAATAAGCTAAAATGACGAAATCCAAAGACAGCTAGGAAATCTGAAAACAAAACAAAATAAAGAAAAATTGCATAGTGCACATCTGCAATGTACACTTGAACATTCCTGCAAATTTTGTTTAAAAGTACAAAACGGTTTTAGAGGAGTTGTTGATAATGGAGGTATAACCTGAAGACTCCAATAATCTAAAATGACAAAGGACAAAAAATAACTTGAAATATGGAAAACAAAATCTATATATATACTAAAGCATTCCTGCAATTTCGTTGGAAAGCGCCAAGTGGATCAGGAGGAGATGCGAATTATGATAAAAATTTTAGAGCCAATCAGACAGACAGGATAGACGGACTGGCGCAAGACAAGACAAGACAAGACAAGTTTATTTCAACTTAGGCACAGTATACGTGCTACAAGAGGACAAATATATAAATATATACACATTGGTTACAGAACAAGGCACATACATACATATAAATAAACATAAATATATAAAAACAAATNAGCATTCCTGCAATTTCGTTGGAAAGCGCCAAGTGGATCAGGAGGAGATGCGAATTATGATAAAAATTTTAGAGCCAATCAGACAGACAGGATAGACGGACTAGCGCAAGACGACGGATAGTGATCCCTATGTTTCGGTCCTGCACTACGTGCAGGCGACACAAATATGATTGTCCGTACAGTTGAGAGGAAACATACTTCTCAAATAACTTTGAAATGGTGCAAAGCACTGGCTGATGCAGGTCTATAATAACATGTGGCAAAATCGACATGTTGGGGCCTCTGGTTTCCACAAGCCCCCTTTAAAATGCGATTTTTTGCAACAGACGGGGGAGGGGGGTTGAAAGGGCCAAGAAGACAGTATATATCCTCGAATTCAGAGATAATTACAAAATATGTAATAGTATATTGATGCATTTTCACACAAGAATGCAAAATAATGTTAGTCAGATACTTCTTCAATATTATTTTAAGATCAGGAGAAATCTGTCTTGGTTAATGAAATATTTTGTGGAAGCTGACGTTTAGGTAGATGTACTGATTAGATATATATCATGTGGAAAGAGAAAGAAAGAAGTAGATAAAGATATGTAGTGAGTCAGAAGGAAACGTTGTAAATCGCTAGTGAGATTTGTTTGTCTTTCGCCTGCGACAGGTAACATTACTGGATAATTGGGATAAAATCATTTTAAGGTAAGTCTGTTAAATTTTGTAAAAATGTTAATCGTCTTTCAGATTTTGTGTCAAATATAACATAGTTACATAGCCTTTTTAATATTTACGTACTTGTAACATTTTCATAACTTTAGTTATTGCATCACAGAACTTTTTGAGGATTTTCTGAGTTTTACTTTAAATTTGTAAAAATATTGTTTGATTGGACCTCATCATTTTTTTTCATTCTGTTTTACGATTAAAAAATTAGTATTTATATTTTTATATTTGATAGTTCTCTGTTACTTTGAGTGCATGGATGGATTGCTGCTAAACAGTAAAATGATTTATATCGCTTTGTTTGATGTTGTTAGAAAATATACCGTTATCAATCTTTATCGTTAAGTGCCTTGGAGTGCATTCTGGCAAAGTGCAACTTTCATAATGAAAGCATACAGAGGAATTTATACACATCTGCACATAAAATAACAATCACAAATACCAAAATAAACATTGCCCTCTGTCCATTCCGGTAATCTACATCTGGTAATATCGTCTGACAGGAACCACGTGCCTCGGAGATAGTTATCGGTAATTAACATAAACATTTCACCTTGACAGTTTCCAATTAAAATGGTTGCAATTTCATTCCACCTGATTGTACATTGCTTTAAGTGAAATTCAAATCAAATAGGGGGATACTGAAAATTTTCAGGGATGTTTAAATATGTTCATTGAAATTCAATTGACAACGACTCAGTATTGTTTGACGAAAGGTGCTTACAAATATCACATCAACGTTGGTGAAAGCACAAAAAAACCCCAACGGGGGTAAGAGAAAGATAAACTAATACTTAATAAGCTGCTGCGCCAAGAGCGCATGATACACCCGTCCACTGTCAACTCGAACTTTATGGCATTGTTGGATCACAACAAAATTTTGATTGAAAAAAAAATCAAACAGAATGTGCCTTACCAAGATGTAACCATTTAACAAATATCAAATTAATATGTAAAGTTAATACATAGAAAGGTGCAAAAAAAATGAATTTTCAAAAAAATATTAAGTCCAAGGGCCATAACTGTCCACAAAAATCATTAAACAGGAACCAAATTTAAACGTAATTTATAACCATACAATCATATACTGTATATCAAATCAACGTATTTACACATTGTAAAGAAAAGGTGGAGTAACTGATGTTTTTCAAAAATTTACAAAGTCCAAGGGCCATAACTTTATACAAAATCAACCAACAAAAACCAACTGTATCTCACCTAGATATACTCATATACCAAATATCAAATCAATATGTCAAGCGGTTACAGAAAAAAAAACTCCGGAAACCTATATTTTTCAAAATTTCACTAAGTCCAAGGCCCATAACTCTTTACAAAATCAACCGACCGGAACCAAATTCGAACTTGATCTGTATCTCACCTAGATATACTCATATACCAAATATCAAATCAGTTGTAAAGAAAAGGTGGAGTAACTGATGTTTTTCAAATTTACAAAGTCCAAGGGCCATAACTGTACAAAATCAACCAACAGAAACGCATAAGAATGAAAGACGTCGAAATCAATTAGGGGCAATGAGAGTTGCCTCCCATTGAAATTCGGTTACACCCCACCCCAATACACGAATGGCATATTACAATGGAAATTTATAAATGATAGTTGCCAGGGGCAAGCTCAGCTCCTATTTGAGATACGGTTGTCAAACCCGGTCCAGCTATAGCTAGAGGTTATCCAGTTCCGATGCTGTCTTGAATTCTGTCTTGGAGTGCAAACTGAGATAAATAATAACAATTACGGTGATACCCCAGTACCACAAGATTGTTTACTTATTCAGCCAGTATTAGACAAGAGTAAGATAACTCGGATCTATGAAAAAATTCCGTTTTACTTTGTTTATTAGTCCCCTACCGCGCGGCCGGCTTCGCCGTAGGGGACTTTAGGTTTTTTATATGTATTTTTGTATTATGCCCTTTAAGGGCCCATTCTTATGGACAATAAAACATTCTTCTTATTATTATTATTATTCTTCATCCCAAGTTACTGACCCCTCTTCATTAAGAGATTAAGGTTTATAGGGCTGTTCGCTGAATTGACTTGCTTGAAATATATCTAAATCAATTTGTAATTATTCAGCACACCCCTCTGATGTTTATTGATAACAGTGGAATTTATATAAGTCGCTTTCCCATAACTATCATTTTGGTCACGTGTCGTTAATTGATGACAAAAATCCTGTGTTGCATCCCACATTAACTAAGACCAGTTGGGTGTAGATGCAATTTATGTCTTTGGTGGTATTTATTGGAACAAAGGTTCTTCAGTTGGGTATTACGAACACTTGTATGTCGTTGATACAATAGACTTCTGATGGATTTCTTGATTACCTGATTATTAAGGGTTTTGCATCAAACAATATGTTTACAAGCATGGTAACATGACGGACATAAAATTAAATGTATGATTACAGTACCAACCATAAAATTCAAATGGCCGCCACTGCAATTGGACTCTATGGGAAATCCGTTTTATATATCAAGTTCATATTATCTAGCCATCGTAGCATGGTTGTCATCAAACAAATGAATGATCTTAGTACAAATCATAAATCCTAGATGGCCACCACTGCAAATTTTAGTTTAACATTAGACCTAATGGGAAAAATTGTAAATTGCTTAACTCTTGGAAAAATGTTTCGTATATCAAGTTGATATTAAGCGTGGTAACACGATGGTCATCTAACAAATTTTAAATATTTCTACCAATCAAAAATCCAAAATGGCCGCCACCAGTTCCATAAAGAGATGGGGATGGATTTGTTGTAGTTCAGAATGTGTGTTAATTTGTTGCCATAGACAGCAAAAAGACTGAACCCGCGCGAAGAATTAACGGGGTCGACCTTTCAAAAGGAGCAGGGTGGCAGAGTGGTTAAGTCACAGACTTTTCAAATACAACTACCGACAGCACTGTGGGTTCAGATAACGCATGTGTCAGGGTTTCAAGTCATCTACCCTACCTCTGGGGTTTCATCGAATTTCCAACCTGGAACTTTTGGCTTTTTCTCCATGCACATGCCTCCACAAGAAACTCACAATTGCTTAACGGTCGCAAATCTGGCTGTCGGTTCAAAAGCTCGTGCAGAGCTTATGTTCGACCTGTTACAAGTGAATACCTATAATTTTTCGGCGTTACCTTTTTAGATCTTTTATCCCCATTAGGTTAAGTTGATATCGACAGACCTGATCAGTATATTACACTCCGAGTGTATATCAATCAGACTTTATAATTGAAAATGAAAATCTAATTCATGATGGCAAGAAACCAACTTTACATTATACGATAAGTATGAGAAACAATGCCAACATTCTTACACATTATATAATTCTATGATAACATGAATATATCTCGTGTTGCGTCTGCAACAATCAATTAAGTCTGAAGTAAATATACTTATGTTTTACTTAACGCCTATATGACATAGTTAAATGATCTGATTCTGATAAGGATGCTGATACAGTGTCTTAATAATTAAATAAATAACAACATTGTTCTCCCGGGCATTGACAATCAGTGATGCATTTTCAGATAATTAATTAAGGCATGGTCAATACATAGAAATTCGTTTTTTGTTCCTCCATCACATTTCTTCCAAAAGGATATAACTTGTAGAATATTTGTTCCAAAAATTAAGATATATCAAAATAAATTTGGTGATAATATATCTAATTCCAGATATATTTAATACATCTTAAGTAAGAAGAGTTACAAAAAACTAAGTGATCTGACATTCTCAGTAAATTTTACTAAATTTGGAATCAAAGATTATTGAAATTCAGATATTTGAAAAATAAAAAAATATCAAAAGTTGTAGTTGCTAATCAGAATTTCAAAAAGAAAGTTGTCTTGGACACTTTCAAAAAGTAAGTGGTCTTATGACACTTTCGGCCATTTAACAGTGGTATTTTTCAATATATTAGGCCATTTTCAAAATATGCTCACATTTTGTAAACAAAAAAAATAAATAAATAAATAAAAAAAAAAAAAAAAAAAAAAAAAAAAAAAACCACGTTAGCTGGTCTCTGGAATGTCTGCTCTCTAGGGATGGAATTAATATACCACACTTGTATTTGTTTTTGTAGCCAAATATGGCTGTATATAGAATAAGACGTCAAATTAAGTCATTTTGCAGTGTTTGCAAACATGATACTGGTAAAGAAAGGACATCTAAAATCAGCATATCTTTTTTTTATTGAGAGTTGCCCCTCGAAATAGCCATTGGTTTAATTTGGTTCTAGAGATACATAAATAAAAACATATAAAAAGATCTGTAAAAATTGTACATAAGTGGCGATCTATTTATGTGACGGAAATTTATATCTAAATTCATGAAAATGCATTTGATTTTGTTTTCATAGATTGCATAATAGATGACTCGTTTAGATAGCTTTGGATAAGATTTAAAACATTATCGAAATTGGTACATTAGATGGACAAATACAAGGGGAAAATGGCCATACATCTTTACCAAAGTTGGAACCAAAATTAGCAAATTACTGAAAATGACAAATATTGTTGAAAAGAATTAAAACTGTGGTTGCTAAATGTAAAATTCCGGTTCTGATGAATAAGTAGTTTTGAGAATTTCAGAAAATATATTTATCTGCACTGAAGAGACATAAAATTAGTTGTCGAAATGGCAATTTTCAGTTAGTTTACTATTTACTTATAATATGAAAAAGAAAGGGGTTAAAACGACCCAAAACAAAGCATCTAGGGGTCACCGTACGGTCTCCAACACAGTGAGGAACCTCACACCATATAGCAAGCCCTAAATGGCCCAAAAGGGTAAAAAAGTGGATTAATCAATGGAAACAAACCACATCCAATAACCCAAATATCAAGAAACTAAAATTGTATAAGAAGACACGGACAAGCCAATCCCAAACATATTCCTGACTTGGGACAGGCGCAAAAATTGCGATGGGGATAAACTCGTTTTCTTGGATCCAAATGTTTACCTAAAATGTTGCAGTTTATATTTTGATCTATCAAGAAACACATATAAAAACCCTTTAAACATAAATATCTCAAACCTGAAAACTGAATGTATTTTAGACATCCATTTGGCGCCAAAATATTGCAATTAAAATCAAGATCCATAAAGACCATAAGGCTAACATCATTCACGGCGAATCACCTTTAATAAAACCTGCAATGTGTCTGGACATCATCAAAGTTCATCATAAAATTAAAAATTGCTATAGGACACTACTGCAATGGAAGGTGAGGTTTGGTGCGCCATAAAACCAGTTTAACTAACCATATCTTTTGAAATGTCAGTACCAAGTCAGGACCATTGCAATCGACCAACTTTTCCTGGTGTTTTTCCACCCGCTATATCTTTTTGCCTCTTGGACATTTGGCTCTTGAAAATTCTGTTCTGTAATTTTGTTATTACCCCCAATTCATAAACCTAAGGTCACAACATCAATTATGCACCTTTGAAGTCAGTGACCCATAACAGTAAGATCACAACATCCAGTTGTGAACCAAAATATTGCAATTTATACTCATCATTTTTAAGTTTTCAAAATCTCAACAAACCAAATCAAATGTCCTTCATCCAATTCAACAAGAAACTTTAACATGAACCTTTCAACTTTTATAATTTTAAATATCGTTAAACACAATTATCTACAAGACGATGTCAATAGTAATAAACATATACATTAAACTAAGTGCTCCTAAGTTTAAAGACCTGTTATGAGCATTTCTTTTGTTATTCAAGACACTTTAAATCTTGCCTTGGACTATTCAATCTCTCTTTTGTTTTTCCTTTGTTTCTCTCGATTTCGAAGCTCTATAACTGATAATTTACCTCAGTTTATTTACCTCGAATTAACTACTTCTACCTCATTAATTTTCGTGCATATTCATATGTCTTTTGCTTAAACTTTGACCTTTTCTTATATTTCACTTAAATATTAGATGGTGTTTACGACAAGTTTATGAAGGAAAAATTTCCCGGTCTAAGGATCAAACCCATGCTACCTTTCTGTAATATCAAGGTGATCAAACGACATTGATATAACCACGAGGCTACTATTAGCACTTGATGAATAGATGTAAGAAAATATATTTAAAGTGACAACAGATCAATAACTCAGGTTATCTAATCGGTATTTATATCAATTATTTGACACAAGATCAATAAAAAAGACATAAACTTTTCCGCATGTAGAACAAAAAATACATTTATTATCTATTTGATGCATATATTTTATGAAAGGATATATGGCTTTCCTATTTAAATTCCATTAGTAATTTGTTCTCGATCAGATTTTACAAATATTTCGGTATATGGATTTCCAAATGTTTTGATTTGATCTGCACTGAAGAGACATAAGTTGTCGAAATGCGCATACGCAGAAATTGAATTTACAATAACTTAGGTATTTAGTTATTTATTACCACTGAGCCGATGCCTCTGCTGGTGGTCTGCAAGTCCCTAGGGTATTCACCAACCTGTCGTTTATGTCAGCATTTTTACTTCATTAACTTCATTGCAATTGTTGTCAATCATTTATTGCTATTGTCTTTCAATATAACAGTTCATAGTTATTTATATATTCATTGGAATCATCAATAAATAAATAAGCCCTCACTGTCACTATCATTAACACAATGTTGATTGAAACAATCGGTAAGCTTCAAAGATCGTTACACTTTCAGCATTCATTGCAGTCTTCAGCAAAAGTCTTCGCTGTTATTAATGTCAGTTTGTTTGAATCATCAGCACACATCTATGTCTTCATTGTTATTATCGTCAACACAATGTACATTGGAATCTCCAGAAACATCTACCGAGCATGTTTATACAAAAGGTTTCTCATAGTCAGCACATATCTCATATTAACAAAACTTGGGATATATGTAAAACTGGTTCTTATTATTATTTAAAATGGAATATGATATAGATGTATGCTCTGATATAATGTAAATTTATTCTTTACAAGACTATACCGGTTTGTAACTTGTGTTTGATCCTATTTGCAATATTATGCAAAATAATTATGTATCATTCATTAGAATCATTGTTAAAACATAATAATTCCTAACATCTATAATCGTCAAACATTCGCTGTAATCAATCGATGTTATTGATATTTTTAGACATATCAGTTTCGATGATTTTGCCATGACCTATTTGTCACTACTATTTGTCATGAAAATGAAATGATAGTATTTGTGTAAAATGTCTTACCAAACAAACCTTTTTGGTATGATGCCTGTTTACTTGGAAATAAGATTTTTTAATCCCAACATTTTTTATTCTTTTACAGCATGGTATTTGGTACAACTGTTGCTTATAAAGGCCAAAGGTATAAAAAGCTGAAAGCCGAATGTTTAAAAGCAAATAAACTGTTTACAGACCCGGAATTTCCACCACATTCAAAATCATTGTATTTTAGTAGAATTGCTCCAGCAGATATAGTATGGAAAAGGCCTCAGGTATGTGAGTTAACATAATTTCCCCCTGTTCGGTAGGAGAACCGTCATTGCCATCAATGAAAGGAAACGTTTAGTTTCAACACAGTAGAATCTTTTAAAGATTAACATGGTTATCTACATTTTCAGTTCAGTAGTTGCAAAACCATAATTTACCTGATCAAATATAATAAACATTAACAAACAAAAGCACCAAAATATCAAGGAACAAAATAAACAGAATAAAGAAAAGTTTCCCATCTATACACGCAATATACGGTGACCAGAACGAGATCATTAAATGCAAAGCTGCGTTGAAGATGAAAAAGGCCGACATTCATACCGAAAGGCAGATGCTCAATGATAGGAACGGCTACGACCATCCGTCATTATATGAAAAATTTTACTACTGAAAAGACGAAAAATAAGAATTTATTATTTAAAAAATGTACAACAAAATAGAAACTGAAACTGCCAATAATGTTGATGGAAGCTTATTGTAGCTACGGTTTACAGTAAACACGGGGCTTCCAGTATATTCAGAAAACTGACTATTATCTCATTATTAAAAAAAAATTATTTGGACTTTGTGTCTTTGAAATTAGTTAAGAGTCTATAGATGAGTTATACAATTCAAAACTTTTTGAGCAACCTTTATTTCAGTAAAAGAAAAAGGAAAATTAAAAACCACATTTAGCCAATGTGATTGTAAACGGGATGCTATGCTGCAAGATCCTTTTAGATTAGTTCTTTTAGACTTGATCAATGTTTCTTTAGAAAATGAATATGCTTGTTGGTTTGGTCTCTCTGTGTATACCCATTTTGATACATTTAATTTCACAATTCTGAATCGTAATGCTACATTTTAGGATATTGTAGAAAAACCTGAATTTTTCACAGAAGGTGCCAGTGCAGATGACTTTACACAAGGAAGTATTGGAAACTGTTGGTTTGTTGCCGCGTGTGCTTGTATTGCAGAAGATCATAAACTTCTCAAGAAGGTCATATATCAAATAAAACATCTTTGTATTGCTTATTTCTGAGATAAGTTCGACACGACTACAAAAAAATGTTGAATTACGTGAAACGTTTAATCCAGTCAGGTAACAATATAAATTGAATTCCAAAGTAAAGCACTTTCGTAAGAATGAATCAATTTGTGTCTCTTGTTGAAGGCATCATCAATTCTTTCTCACTCTTCTTTAACAACTAAGCTTTTGCCGATTTAATCGTGACATTATTTGTTTATTTTGATCTATTTAATATCATAATTCTGAATCGAATTTTAACACTGCTTTTCAGGACATTGTAGAAAAACCTCAAACACAGAATTCACTGTGAATTCAATTTCTGCATATGCGCATTTCGACAACTTATGTCTCTTCAGTGCAGATAAAATCTTAACGTTTGGAAGACCATTAACTCGAAGATGTTTAAAAACTGATAGAGAAAAATAACCAATATGATCTAAATGTAAAGCCAAAATCAGCTAAGGACACAGCTTTGCGTGAGGGAGATTCTCCTTAGACTTCAACAAAATTAACAATAACAGAAATTTAGATATTGCAAGGTTCCAAATAGAATCGGCTGTCGCGTCAGCACCGAAGTACTGACTACTGGACTGGTGAATACCCTCGGGGACTAACAGTCCACCAGCAGTGGCATCGACCCAGTGGTAATAAACAACCAAACACCGAAGCCACTGTGAATTCAATTTCTGCATATGTGCATTTCGACAACTTATGTCTCTTCAGTGCAGTGAAAAAAACTTAACGTTCGGAAGACCATTAACTTGAAGACGTTTAAAAACTGACAGAGAACAAATAACTAATAAAATTTATATATATTAATGGAAAGACAAAATCAGCTAAGGACAGAGCTTTGCGTGATGAACATCCTCAATTCTGTCTTTAGAAGGTCATTATTCTGTCTGCTCTAAAAAAAAAATTGTCGAAATAATCGGTAATATCTTGACTTGATTACCGAATTTCTTCATTAGTCCAACTTTTAGGACCTATTTATACCCCGTCATACGTAGTGGCTAGGTATTATGTAATACCCTCAGTCGTGTGTCTGTCCGTCCCCCGAAGGTTTCCGACTGATAACTTGTAAACGAAATAACAGACTGTCTTCAAACTTGGAATGTAAGTTGTTTATCAGAAAACTCGGGCTAAATTCGGTTTAGGTTCAGAGGTCCAAGGGGGTTCTAGAGTTATGCCCCTTGAAACTGAAATTTTGCGAATTTTGGGGTTTCCGAATGATAACTTGTGAATCAAATAACATACTGTCATCAAACTTAGTACGCAAGTGGTTTACCACAAAACCCAGACCAAATTCGTTTTTGGGTTCAGAGATTAAAGGGGTTCAAAAGTCATGCCCTTTGAAACTTTGAAATTTTGCGAATTCTAGGGATTTCGACTGATAACTTGTGACTGAAAAAATACATATTGTCTTCAAACCTTTGCATGTAAATTGTTTTGCACAATATACGGACCAACTAAAGTTAAATTTTGGGTTCAGACGTACACAGAATTCTTGAATTATGCCCCTTATTACTTTGAAATTTTTTTAAAACGTGTCATACACCATTACATTTTTTTATATTGCCTCTGAAATAGTCATAACATTTTTCTATCGACTTCTCTTTTAGGTTGTTCCAGATATCCAAGAACAAGGCTGGACAAAAGAAAATCAATACTGTGGTATATTTCACTTTAAATTCTGGCAGTGTGGTCAGTGGATAGATGTAGTAGTGGATGATAACTTACCCACCAGATATGGGCGGCTTATATATCTCCATTCTAAAACTAGAAATGAATTTTGGTCAGCTTTGTTAGAAAAGGCGTATGCAAAGTAAGAACTTCATTGAACATATATTAGCACTGAATATCAATAAAAAGACCTAAAGAATGTAGATCCACAAATCGGCAGAAAGAACTACTACACTTCAACTTTTCGCAGAACAAATGACCTGTGTTTCCCAAAAATTATATCATAATGTTCTCTTTATTGATTGCCCTTATTTTGAATGCCTTATCTTTTGTAAATTGCATTATTTTCAAACTAATACCAACTATCTAAACTCTTCTTACAAAATCTTAGTTTCTTGATATTCCGGGTGTTGGATGTGGTTTGTTCACTTTTTACGTTTTGGCGTCATTTTATGGCTTGCTATATGATGCGAAGTTCCTCATTGTATTGAATACCGTACGTTGACGTTTTGGAGATATAAAACTTTCAAATGCATTTTATAAATATCAATATAATTTACATATCAGTAACATGGATCGTTTTAATATGGAGTTGGGACGTTGTCTCCTTGACATTTACCCCATTTCTTTCTTTTTCATATCGAATATGCACATACGTATTGGACATTTTTTTACTTAATATTTGATGAAATTTGAGCTGTATTTTAGCAATAAACTGAAGCACTAAAATCCGACATCAAAATTGTACTGACGGACACACGGTGAATTTTGCTACTTATTACACAAATCTCAACGAACAATTCTGTCTTGGCATGAAATACTTAAAAGATTAGGATTTATCTTTAACGATTTTAACAAAAAACAAATCTTCTTCTATATTTAAATAGGACGAAATACTGTGTGATGGGATTTATGGACGATAGTCAAAATAGGGCCAAAAATGACAAAATGAGAATAAATCTGTACAACAAAATAAGATAATACCAATATTGAGTTAGTAATTATGAAAGTAACTATATACCGAAGTCACTGTGAATTTGGTTTCTGCATATGCGCATTTCGACAACGTATGTTTCTTCAGTGCAGATAAAATCTAAACGTTCGGAAGACAATAAACTCAAAGATGTTTAAAACTGAGAGAGAACAAATAACCAATATGATTTAAAAACTAAATACCGAAGTTACTGTTAATTTACGTTCTGCATATGCGGATTTCGACAACTTATGTCTCTTCGGTGCAGATAAAATCTAAACGTTTGGAAGACCATAAACTTAAGGATATTTAAAAACTGATACAGAACAAACAACCAATATGAATGTAAATGTAAAGCCAAAATCAGCTAAGAACAGAGCTTTGCATGAGAGAGATACTCCTTAGTTTCACCAAAATTTCAAATAGAATTGGCTTTCGGGTCAGCACCGAAGTACTGACTACTTGGCTGGTGAAATCCTCGGGGACTAACAGTCCACAGTAAGGAGGACAATATGTATATATATATACACAAATCTGTTCCTGAAGTTGTATTTCAGAGATCAGTTAATGTGCTGGTACAATTTTGCTCACTTTTTTCGAATTTGCCCGTTGATATTTTTACTTTGTTTTGTGTTTTATATTTAACTATCTACAATCTACTTTTCATCTTCACTGTTTCTCGTTCATACGAGTACACTATGCTCAAATGGTAAAATACTAGTAGAAATGACTGTTACAGATTGTTTACTGTAGTAATGCACACTGTTGAACACAACGACATAGTGTGGAGGTATACTGATTGTTGACAGTATACAGTTATTTCATGCCTTTAAGGAAATAGCAAAACTTTATCCCGAGGGGATCGAAATGACTTTGGAACTGTTTCCTGATTGCGAAGGCCGAAGTCAACAGTTTGCAACTCGTTTCCATCATGAAGGGACAATAGTTTTTGCCTGAAACGGGACATAACATAATTGTTTTATTAACTAATATAAACAGTTTATCTTGCGCTTGTCCGAAAATCGGTAAACAGTTAACTGTTCCACCCGACGTTAAAATTTTCATGAAAATAGTTTGAAAAATTACATATGAAAAATTGCAAATATAATTTATAATTTATGTTGTTTAAATAGTGGGGTGAACTGATATTAATGATACAATAAGTGATTTACTGATTGTGTCACGTGTGATTTAGTATCAGATTGTTATTATAGTAGAAGATTATTTGGTGCTTCATTGTGGAAGGTGTGAATGTTAAAAATTGCTGGTGATGTAGTGTGGAGGTGTACTGACTGTTGATATTTGGTTGGTGCTACAGTGTGCGTATGAACTGATTTTTGGAGGTTGGTTTGTGCCACAGTGTTGGATATGGTGTCTGTTGAGGTTGTTTGGTGCTAAAGGGTTCCGGTTTACTGGCCTTGCTACAGTGTGGTGTGTATAGCTTTTCAATGTTGTATAGATCCACATTTTGGAATGTACTGTACTACAGTTGTATGTAGAATGTTGTTTAACGGTACAACGTGGGATGAACTTAAACTGACAGTTGTTTCGTTTATAGTGTTGTGCTGCACTCTGAAGGACCTCTTAATATTGTTTGGTTCTACAAAGAAGTGTAGGCTTTAATGACTGCTGAAATTGCTTATTCATAGTATAGAAATATACTGAAGGTTGTTTCGTGCTACAATGTGGGAATGTATGAACTGTTGAAGATTGTTTGACGCCGCAGTTCGGTGTTTTGGGCTGTTGGTGCTTCACCGTGGGATTTTTGCCTGTTGAACATTTTTGTTACACTGTCAGAATTTGCTGATTTATATATAAGTTTGTGTGTTTGCTATTGATGGTTGATTGGGGTGGTACAGTATGACTTGTTGATTGTTTTTAGATTTGTATAAAGATCTATAAATCATTGTTGAAAAGGACCCTATAGGAGCTTCATATATTGGACACTGCACATTATTCATCTTTTGCAGTTCTATGGACATGCCTCCAATATTACTGAACACAATATTTTGAAATATATAGTTACTGATATGTATTCTAACGTATTTTCTTGCTTGACAAATTGAAGAGTTGATGTTATTCAATTAGTGAGGCAAAGATAGAAACCTTTTCTCAAACATCCTTTTCACCGCTTGATGTTAATGAATTTGCTGTATACTAAATAAAAACATGGTAATCACTGTAAACCTAATTTTTGATTTTGTAGATTATTTGGCGATTACGAGTCACTTACAGCAGGAAAAGCTAAAGATGGTATGGTAGACATGACTGGAGGTGTTGGAGAATCCATTGAATTGGAGGATTACCGATCGGAGGAACTGAAAAAGAAATTATTCAAAATTTTACGGTCATCCTATGAAGACAGATCTCTTATGAGCGCTTCAATAAGGGTAAATATAGTAATTTGAAAACAGCACATTCTCATTACTAGTGTGTTATGATTTCCGTTAAATTACTGTCAATTGTGTTTGTTTATGGTTATTTGTCCCAGCTGCATTACTTAAATTCAAAGATTCCCTTTTCTTTATGATTTGAATGAAAGAAAAATGACGAAAAAAATTTTGTCACACATATTTTCTTTGGAAAGAATGAAAAAAAATATTAAAATTTTTTTTTTAAATATTGTTTTATATATTAACCTGGTGGTAACATATAGAATATTAAAGTTTTTTTTTAAATTGTGTTTTCTTTCGAAAATACAAAAATACCCAAATTGCATAATGAACTATAAATTTCGTCTTTCAAGGAGTAACCTTTCATCAGCAGCATTAGAATCAAATACTGCGGGAAGACATATTCCAAAAGTAGCAAAAGAAGAAGTACTAAATACAAAAAAAATCGAAATAGGTGGCCAAATCCAGTATCAAAGATATCTATTCCAAGTGTCATACACGGATAGAAGCCTAATTATTTTTAGGGGTTAGAGGAAAAATGTTGAAAAAATGTAGTGTTAGTTAATGATTGTCTATGAAGTATAAATCAGATTAAATGCTCGACAAATTGCGATGACAATAATCAAAATGCCCTGCACGACTATGAAATATAAATCAGACTAAATGCTAGACAAATACCAATGACAATTATCAAAATGCCCTGAACGGTTATTCATTTCTTAGCAGATTTACTATGCATTATACCATGTTATTTGATTTGAAGGCTAGTGGCAGTGACATGGAAGCAGAAATGGCATGTGGACTTGTAAAAGGTCATGCATACAGTGTAAATGCAGTAAAAAAGATACGACTGGGCAAAAGTCTAATATCCGTCTTTAATAGAGAAAAAATTCGTATGATCAGATGTCGCAATCCTTGGGGAGGTACAGAGTGGAAAGGTGCATGGAGTGATGGGTAAGTGTATGGTATTTTTTCATGTTGTAAACATTCATTCTATGTACTTGTTCATAGACAAAAATACGATTACTTTTTATTCAAACATAATTTTTGCTAGTACCGGTACCAAGTCCGGCTGTCCCGAATTCCTATCGTTATTTAAAGTCCCATAACTTGGACAAAAAGTATCTTGTCTACATTGTTTTTCTAGTGCAGTTCGTTTGTGAATTGTGGCATGTGATTGTAGTTCCCGGCCATTGTGAGTCTTTACTATTATCCTGCTTTCGTAATAATTTTAGCTTGGTGTTTTTGTCAATTAACGAGCTGCGTGCGCAGCTCGAGATTGACTTGGAAGTCACATAAAAAGAAGAAAATCCATTGCGCATTTCTTACGCTTTATATATGAAATTCATCTGCAATATAATTCACTGATAAGATATATATTTATGTAGAATCAGCCACTTAGTTTGAAGGGCCAAAAATGGTTAAGTAATGATCAGTGAATTTCATCAATGGATATGTTACAGTACAAATTGGAATCCAGTAGGATCCGAAATCCTCCTAGTACAAATTGGAATTCTAATTTCTACTGGGACAAATTAGAATTCCGATTTGTACTGGATTTAATTCAGTACATATTGGAATTCCAATTTCTACCAGGACAAATTAGAATTCCAGTTTGTACTGGATTTAATCCAGTACAAATTGGAATTCCAATTTCTCCTAGGAGAAATTGGGATATCCTGATTTGTTCTAGTAGGATTCTGAATCCTAAGACTGAATTTCTAGTATGATCCAGAATAATACTGGATATTTTGTTCAGGGGGATTCTGGATATTACTGACATATAAAGCTGGAAAAAGTTTTTGATATTGTTATAAGAAGTATGTATTTCACAGCATTTCAATTCATGAAACAAAATGCTATAACAATCATGACAATAGAATGACAAATGAAATAATTCTAATATAACTGTTCATTTTTTGTAAAAATTGGTGGAACTCTGTGACATTTCGTAGAGCCGAGAATTTCTAATTTATGGCAAAGACATCGCATAGTATTGCATTTGCCAGAGTAATTACAAACTTTGGCCATTATACTGCCATCTTCAAATAAACGACTTTTTTTAACATATCCAGGTTTAGTAACAGGATCTACTGCATTTAAACCAGGGAAACAAAACTTCTCAGATCATCAAGATCAGTACCATAATACTAAATAGTAGATATTAAGTATACCATAATTAGAAAAAAAATCATATTCCTATGTCTTTCTGTTTTTTGGGGGTTTTTTTTTTGTTTTGTTTTTGTTTTTTTTGTGTTCTGTTTTTGTTTTTGTTTTTTTATTTTTTGTTTTTTTTATTTTGTAAAATACCATGTATTCTGCCATATTTACAGTTAACTTATGAAAACTAATGATTAAAAGTTTGAACTGTGCTCAAAGGTTTATATCTCTTATACAATTAGATAAATAGTTAATGAATCTTATTCGAAATTGATCTTTTAATTAAATGATCACTAAAATAGTGGAAGGGATATATTACTAATAATGTTTTACTTCTCTACCACCGTTTCTATTGATTAAAGTTAGTAGGATCCTGAATCCTACTAGTATAAGTTAGGATATCTCAATTCCAGTATAAATTGGAATTCCAATTTCTCTTAGGAGAAATTGGAATTCCAATCTGTACTGGTTTAAATCCAGTACAAATCAGAATTCTAATTTGTCCCAGTAGAAATTAGAATTCCAATTTGTACTAGGAGGATTCTGGATCCTACTGGATTCCAATTTGTACTGTAACAGATACATGTGTATTATTAAACTAATATTACCGACTTTATCTTATTTGCTAGGTAATCGATCATTGGTGACGTGTATTGGACTCGATACATATGTGACCTTTGACCTTCGAAACATGAATGATTAGTATGTCTTGAACTCCGTGGTTGTAATCATCTTCAAAAAATTGTGATTTCATTAAAATGATGAAAATTTAGGATAATGTATTGTCAACAAGGAGAGTAATTACGAAACATGTAACAATGAGGTGGTACAGTAAAAATAAATAAAACGACAATAAATATATGATAAGGGCAATTATTATTTTATTATATGATAACTCCCCAACATTTTACACAGCTGCTGATCATGTACAAATACATGTCAGTCATCAAAGGCAATATGTTTATTATGTAATTAGATTTGAGAAAGGAAACTGGTCTGTTTTGCTTAGGGGGGGGTTAACTTTACATCATGTCCGACACATTCTAATTAGCTGATGGAAAAGGGTGACATTTTGACAGTGCTATATAAATGAATAGGTATGGATTTTTGAAATCACAATAATATAAGATCATGAAGGTAGGGGTCTTGGAATACCAGCAGCAACCCTATCAATAAAGTATACAAGTGGCCCTCGAGGGCTAGTTCTGGAGCAAAAAATTAAATTCGTGACTAGGTCATCGATGCAGTTTCGTGACATCTTTTAGAATATGGTTGAAAAAGATGATTTCATTTACGAATTCAATGCATATACAGAGTAATAAATCAAAATTCATAGTCTCCAAACTTATGAAAAACACACTTTTGTCGGTGATATAGAAAGGGTAAGCATGGTACGAGGGGCAAAACACTTCACATTCGAACTCGTCGGTTCGGTACGAAAAAGCTGACACAATTTCGTTATCCGCGATATATATCTTTACTTCACGAATTGAAAGCTGGAGAATATTGAAATACAGCTTATACTAAAGGGATTTTTCATGTCTAATTGTAACATTGAAGATATCAGCCTTTTTCTCTCGTCGGCAAACTAGGTCAGATGAAAAAACTTTTTGTTGAATAGCAAAGAAGCTAGATTTATTTAAGGCATTTTAGTGACATCAACAGAATCAATAATAATGTGGGAGTGAAAGCGTTATACAACATCGAAGATTTGTGTCGTGTCAGGATTTTTGAACACGTGTCTGAGAAATTCTACTGACACGCATTTTTCAGTGAAAGTCACGTGACTCGGGTCATGAGAAACGCAGCCATTATAGACTTTGCCGTCCGGCTGCAAGTAGAATTTCAAATTATAAGTAAAACTTTCTTTGTGTTTGAAACAGTTTTAACTACTTTTCCAAATTATAAATGCCTTTGTTCAATTTTCGCATTACTTTTTGGCAGTTTCACTGATACTTTCAGACTTATCCTTTTTTTATGTATTAAGCTAACGATCAGTATTGTAACATTTCTCGCTCGGTTTTTGTTAACGGAATGAATGTACAGTTACATGTGGAACTAATGGAAGATACAAAACACAATGAAACAGTTACATGTAACTGTTTCATTGTGTTTTATATCTTCCATTAGTTACGTTATTGTCTTTGTTATATGAAAATAGTAAACACATTTAAAGTCTCAAAAACACCTGAACTAGTTTTCAAAAAAAAATAAAGCAAACAACACTTACAAATTATTGTGTAGTTTAATTTTAGTTTGGGAAGCTATCGAATAGAGATCTCAGCAAATATAAGACAAGAAAATTGTTCTTGGTAAAACAAATATAATAGTAGCGGAAAGATCGGAACCACATTATATCAAAATCGCAATTACTAGTATTATATATATAGTCTGAAGTAAAAGACCAACTGAGGTAGAGTTTTAAGATATGATATCATCGAAATCATCTTTCTACTGATGAATTTGACCATTACAATTTGAGTGACACACAAACTTATACTTTAATTTTAATGTTGCAGATAAGACCCCATTTCGATGATTTACATCTCGTCAGTTCAACTTGAATCAAAATTTTGTTACGCCCGTTTCGAAATGTACCCCCGGGAGAGGCCAAGGAAATTTCGATCCCATCACATCCTTAAACTCTAACTCAGTTGGTCTTTGACCTCAGACGCATATAATAACAAAATACCGAAGTTACTTTAGTTCTAAATGAATATTCTAAATGTGTGGACGCTTTTGGACCCAGCCTTCGAAAAAAAGTGGGGGTTTAGTCGCTTTCATTATAACAGTTAACCGATCATATCAGAAAATGGCAGATTATCGATTTTTTTTTGCCGCCGTGCGCGGTCCCGGCTTATGAATAGGCCCGCAGCATCCTCTGAGCTTGGAGTATGAGTCGTCCTTACAGAGGACCCCGAGGGAATCCCGGGATATAGAAATAGGACCTAGTATCTCCGGCTTGCGGGGTGTGACCCCTCCTAAACGGAGGCTGACCCCGAGGGTCCCGGGATATAGAAATAGGACCCATTCCGTGGTTGTGCGGGATTAATAAATACACAACCCATCTTTCGGATGGGATGTAAACTCAGGTCCGAAAAANTGTCACTTGTTACCAAAAGGGGGCCCAGTCCATTAGTACCTATGAACTGAGGAGAGTAGTAAAAGATCCCAAGAAAATTCGACAAATAATATTATTCTACAGTCAAATTTTGATACGCCCGTTTCGAAATGTACCCCCGGGAGAGGCCAAGGAAATTTCCATCCCATCACATCCTTAAACTCTAACTCAGTTGGTCTTTGACCTCAGACGCATATAATTTAGTTCTAAATGAATATTCTAAATATGTGGACACTTTTGGACCCAGCCTTCGAAAAAAGTGGGGTTCAGTCGCTTTCATTATAACATAAACCGATCATATCAGAAAATGGCAGATTATCGATTTTTTTTTTGCATACAAAGGCGTGACAAATATGTGTGAAAAACGAAAAATGAATAAAAAACTAATAGATGGTTGATTGATTGATTGAATATTGTTTAACGTCTACTCAGCAATATTTCAGCTATATCAAGACGAGAACAAGTTTGTTGATAAATAATCACTTTGGGGTATGGAAATGGCCATGGGACGAGAAATTCTGACTGCCACTGGAAAAGTAGGGTGAAATCGTCAAGGGCG
>MJUU01016174.1:12203-48749 GCA_002080025.1 Modiolus philippinarum | reverse complement strand
TTCGATCCCATCACATCCTTAAACTCTAACTCAGTTGGTCTTTGACCTCAGACGCATATAATTTAGTTCTAAATGAATATTCTAAATATGTGGACACTTTTGGCCCCAGCCTTCGAAAAAAGTGGGGTTCAGTCGCTTTCATTATAACATAAACCGATCATATCAGAAAATGGCAGATTATCGATTTTTTTTTTTTGCATACAAAGGCGTGACAAATATGTGTGAAAAACGAAAAATGAATAAAAAACTAATAGATTGAGTATGAAAAATTGTCACTTGTTACCAAAAGGGGGCCCAGTCCATTAGTACCTATGAACTGAGGAGAGTAGTAAAAAATCCCAAGAAAATTCGACAAATAATATTATTCTACAGTCAAATTTTGATACGCCCGTTTCGAAATGTACCCCCGGGAGAGGCCAAGGAAAATTCGATCCCATCACATCCTTAAACTCTAACTCAGTTGGTCTTTGACCTCAGACGCATATAATTTAGTTGTAAATGAATATTCTAAATATGTGGACGCTTTTGGACCCAGCCTTCGAAAAAAGTGGGGGTTCAGTCGCTTTCATTATAACAGTAAACCGATCATATCAGAAAATGGCAGATTAAAGATTTTTTTTGCATACAAAGGCATGACAAATATGTGTGAAAAACGAAAAATGAATAAAAAACTAATAGACGGAGTATGAAAAAATGTCACTTGTTACCAAAAGGGGACCCAGTCCATTAGTACCTATGAACTGAGGAGAGTAGCAAAAATCCCAAGGAAGTTTTGTGTCATAAAAAAGATCAAACTCACATTTTATTGAAGTGTCCTGAAAAAAAAATAATTCGATGTTCTGCCAACACGTTAACCATTCACAACAGATTCAATGGCGTAAATGAAACTCTAATGTTAGCAATAATATGTGGACAGTGCTACCGACTTTGGGATCGTTTTGTGGAACATTTGATCTATCCGTGACGAAAATAATCGTCCAGTCGACAACCATTTGAGACTGCCCAATCATTGTCCATAAAACTTGAAAGGTACAATTTTTTCAAAGGTATACGAAGTTATGAAAAGGGCAAACGTTAGAGCAGATCTAGGTACTTCAAAACATAGAGGGACTTAAGGTAGTTGGGGTGTCTTAAACTGAACATCTTTTTTGTGCATCTAAGCAAAAATTCAATAATTCAATGAGAATTTTGTCTAAATGATTTTGTATGTCTTTAATACAATAATTTAAATAAAATTGAACAATAAGTATGAAGTTTGTTTGAATAATATTGCATATTTGCCAAAAATTCAAAAAGTTTTATCAAAGGGAGGTAATTCTATACTGAAATACCCTGGAATGTGTCAAATTTTGTAAGTTTGTAAAAAAAATAAGATAGTTAATCCCATTTTTTTTTAATTTCTCAAAAACATTTTAACAAAATACATCTATTATAATTTTTTCAAAAACAATATGTTTTTTTTATTTTGGGCTGGGACTAATATAACAGGGATTTGAAACATTCACATTTCTTACAATTTCGGTGTCTCGGCAGATTTACCTGTAGATCGTCGTATTTTTAGCACTTTTCTGTTGAAACACAGGAAAATTTTAGTACACTTTTTAGCTACGTTTTCCCACCGATTTTAATACAAAGAACACCGTTCTATTGAAAAAAGATTGCTGAAAATCATAGTATATCTTTTGTAAAATAAATGTATTCAAAACTACACAAACTTTGCTCTTAAACTTGATAATTTTGAATTTTTTAGAAATATACCCCGAAATTTTACACTTCATGATGTTTTATCAGTACACTTTCTATTTTCCCCAAAATATCTATTGCTACAAAATTTTTATGATTGAAAAGATGAAAGTTCGATGCGAATCATGGTATATTTTTCTTTAAATTTAGTTGAAAATTTAGTTTTAAAATACACAGGGAAAAGTTTAGTGTTTGAACCCCAAAATTTCTAAAAATTGCATTAGCGTGGTCACTTTATTGGCACTATTAAAACTTTTTCCTGTATAAATTATATATGGCTTATAAAGCCAATACAAAGAGCTTTATACTGGTAAAATTTCGTAATAGTAGGATGGAATTTGACATGTAAACTAGCGAGTTAAAGTAAGCCAATTTTCTTTATTTTCATTGTTCGGACGCTCATTAATCATAGATAACTGTCATTTGTTTATTAGACGGTTTCTCGATAATTTTACGACCTCTTTACACAAGAAAACATGGTGCATTTATTACCCATTTTTAATTAGGATTTCATTGTTGTTTGAATGAAAATTTACGTTGTAAATATGCGATAAATCAACTTTACGGGAAATTTTTCAGAATAATTTTGTGTTGAGTAAATCAAAAGTTACGACCGAAAATCGTAGCCGGGACACCGCTTTTTATTCGATCAAACTGGTTTGTTAAATAGTTTCAAATCCATGTTATATTAGTCAAAGTTTTGGGGTCCCATTTACTTTAATTAAGTTATCTCCCCTTTCCTGACAAAACTAAAAAAGTCTTCAGGTTTATGGAATAACTTTTTCAAAAGGTCAGTGACATATCTTTTTTATGTTTTTAAATTGAAGTTCTAAATCATGCCAATAAATATACAAAGTTTGGTTATAGAAAAAAATATGCCCTTGAATTGTGGTATAGGGCTATTTCCTATATAATTCTACTATAAATATAATGCGAAAACACCAAATTTGATCAATCTTTCGAACTCTGACTCTTATTTGACAGATCCGTGACCCCCAAATTTTTTTGCATAGTTTTATAGCATATTGCTCAAAGTTTCATTGTACAAATTTTAAAAAAGTTCTTGTGTCAGAAGCCAAGACACCCCAACTACCTTAATGCAGTCATTTTATGACTTAATAAATTCCAACTTGGGTTATACACAGGGTTCATATACAACTGTTTCTGTTTTAATGAATCCACAATGTCAAAGATATTTTTTTATTTTGCTTTTGCTATTTTAATCCGTTAAGTTGCAGTAAGTGATCTTTTACCACCTGGAGATGGGATGCTCTCTCCTTGTCATTTACCCCATTTCCTTTCTTTTTCATTTTTACTGGAAGATCTCGGAAAATAAAGAAACAGTCGCAAATTTGGTCTCATATATAAGCACTCTTAATCTTTTACTTTATATATTGTTACCTTTTGATTTTTAAATTTTAATATTATCCCTTTTAACAATCAATTTTACTTTTTGTTTGACATACATCTTTGAATGCTCTTTGGTGGCACAGGAATATTTTGTTCCGAGATAAAATTGCTTTTCTACGATATTTTCATTCTGATCAAAAATGTAAAAAAAAATTTTTTGTTTCAGGTCTGCTGAGTGGACCAAAGTCAGCGAGAGTGAAAAGAAAGCACTTGGTCTTACCTTTGACGACAACGGAGAATTTTGGTAAGCTAAAAAGTTAAGTTATATGTAGGAAAGTTCTGTTTGATCAGACTGAATTTTTATGATATGCGTGGTATACAGGACCAGAAGTCTATTATTAGCAATAATGGACTTCTGACAGGACTTATATGTAATTATCAATGGTTTCATGACTGTATGATATTTTAGGAATGGATATGGAGTAAATGAACATGAAATCATAATACATCTGTTACATGTCTTTTTACTGTAATCATTTCTTCTTAATGATTTTAAGTTGGTAAAATCATCAAATTTTGATCGAAACACTCCATGTTCAATTTAAAATTCTTTTGATACAGTACAGATTATTCCAGAATTCAATTTATTATTGTTAGAATTACAATTGTGTTTTTAGGATGTCGTTTGAGGACTTCTGTAGATATTTTACCAGTATGGATATTTGTCATTTGATAAATACATCAATATTTTCTCTCAAAAAGACATGGAGAGAGGGAAAGTCTGTCAGTGAATGGAGAAAACTAGATAGATGTGGTGGATGTTCCAATAATAGTACATTCCTTAACAATCCACAGGTACACAACATCAGCACTAAAATAAAGTAAAATGACTGCTTATATAGATATGCAATCAAAAGAAGTTCTTACGGGTGATGCAAAATTATATACTGGGTTATATGAAAATGATACATAATTACGTAATTGTGTATCCGAGATGATACACAGATACATAATATTGTATCTGACGGTGATACACAGTGATGTATCTGAGATGATACACAGCGTAATGGTGTATCTGACGATTAGTTATGGAAAAATCAGATATATATATATATAAGCTTTTCTTGAAATAGATTTATTATGTTATCAGTTGTTTTCTTGTATGCCGAGAGTGGCATCAGGTCACTGCATCAGGTATGTCTTGCTCCGTAAGCATTGAAAAAATTGCATGAATACATATTTTTACATATACGGTATGAATATAGACACTACTGGAATGTTTTACGCAGGTATTTCAAACGTGTATTTCTTGTGTTAAAACATTTTACTTATTACATCAGTATTTAATATTGTGACTTTAATCTTGTCACATGGCAAGGTTTAGATGCTCTAAAATTAGGTTCATTGGCTTTCATATTTCAATTATGTAATTCTTTCGGCATAAATCGTGGAATGAAAGGCTTTGTATATCTCATACAACATAACTCCACATTTTCTAAAAGAAAAAAAAACCAAACAAACAAACAAACAAATACGGTAACACATGGCAAATTATTTCAAAGCAAACTTACCTATTTTTAAAGCTTTTTATGCGACATCTTTCACTCTTTCTGCAGTATATATTTGACGTGAAACAACCTCAAGATGAAGTCATGGTGTCCTTGGAACAGTGGGACAAGAGAATAGATATGGACAAAGGAAAAGCAAATGACACAATAGGTTTCACTATCATGAAGGTAGGTAAGTTTGTAATAGCAATATAATTTGTATTGATCAAGAAAATGATTTAAAACAAACGTACTGCATTCTAGCAATAGTCCAATCATACTCCGGCTTCGTTGTTTAGTTTGTTATTTTAATTATTTATTCTTACCGATAACTATTTATCATTCTGAAATTAATTAGGTAAATAAAGTTAAATCTTTAGTCAAAATTTCGGTACGATTTGCACATGTCATCACAGCTTCATTCGTTGTAGTTTTCAGCCCCTGATTATTCATTTTTAAATGGAAAATTATTGTAGTATCCGTAAATCGTGAATTTATTTCACAGTAGCTTAATTTTGCACCAATCAAGTTGGATAACACATTTGCAAAAAGCTTACTAATATCCAGCAGCTTTATAAGCGAAGAATAAATTAACAGTGACTTCGGTATTTTGTCATTTAATACCGAAAAACAAAATACCGAGGTTACTGTATTGTAGCTGGTTTTGCCATGACCTGTAAGAAGCAGATTATGCTTTCCCTTCCGGAACACTTGATGACACTTTCGGTTTCAGTTGGAATTCACACTGTCACGGCTTGTTTAATTTGTGTTGTATCGTTAAGTTCACCGATTTTTTTTGTTATTGTCTGAATAACAAAAAGATTACACTAGCTTTTCATGCTATTAACTTTTTGCTATTTGGGGGTTATAGCAAGGAATAACACGAACCATGGATTTTTTTGTTTGGTTTTGTATAAGGTTTAGAAAAATGAAGCTAACCAATCAGCTACCCAAAACGTCTTTAAACACACAATTCTAGCTTGTAGTGTGACGCATGCCATGTGTAGGGCAGATCGAACTTACCCTTCCGGAGCATGTACTTATTTCTACAGTTTCTGTGGTTGTTCACACTGTTGGTGCTTTAGAGTTGTGCTTTCCTGTTCATTTCTGATTGTTTGTTTTGTCTGTGTCATGTTATCTCTATTTGTATTTTATCTTGATTGCCGTGGTTTTGTAATTGTGAATTTATTAGATTGCCCATTATACTTTTTTTGGTTCGGTATTTATTTGCCGACATATTTTACAAAGTATTTTCCAATTTGATATTATTAACTGCACATTTGCAAATCATGTTATTGACTTTGACATATCAACTTGAATCCCTTTATTGTTTAAGAAAAAAAATCAGATCATTGGATGATAATTGAGTGGTGTGACTTAAAATAACCCAAGTTGCAATTCCCTGTACTTGTTTCAAAGATCACATTTTCCGTGCAAGTAAAAATATAAGGGGAAGACAAAATAAACAAAATAATTTTTTGCTTCAGTATCTTGAGAGAAATAGAATAATAACGTTATCTAGGCTATATAATTCAGTACACGTTGTATGTTTGATTCATCTTCTTTTTAATCAACTTCAGCAGTATAGGTAAAAATAGTGATGCACCACAAAAACAACCTTTGAAAAATAGAATTATGAAAACATCCTTTTTTCATTTGAGAAACGCAATAAAGACATGTTTATAATTTTTTGTAAAATATTGGAAATTAAGACGCTGTGAAGGAGTAGTTTCGTAAATGTTATAATGAAAGGAGTATAATCAATTCAAGTGTATTCATTAAAATATTATTTCTACCAGGAAAGTGCCCCTTTACCATATTGAATTTATTCAAAGACCCCTATTTCTGAAATAATCTTTTTTTGTGACATTTCCCACTGATTTTTTGAAGTGTTCCTCTTAAAACAACAAACAGAAATACTGAGAAGTTTTAAGTTTAGATTGCTCAAAAGATCTTATATTTGTCAAATAAGCTAGGTAATTAATATTTAGGTCTTATGCAATTTGTTATATAATCTTTTGTAATATTTATCTGGTATACCTTTTCTTGTAGACAGACATTAATAGAAAATTTAGAATGCACGACAGATTAACAAAAGAACATTCTGGTCCTTTCTCAAATGGGCGAAGTGTCTTTGCCAGAGTACCTCTAACCCAAGGCAGATATTGTATCATACCATCAACATTCGAACCTGGAAAAATTGGAAAATTTGTTTTAAGAATGTACAGTACATTAGATATGGAACTGAGGTAATTCAATTAGCTCGCTTGGGGCAAAAAAATCTCAAAAAAATATAAATGTATGTTTCAAAATTTCAAAATTTTGATTCTGTGAAAAGTATAGAAATATCCGAAAGATTATGATCGTCTTTGAATCAACTATTTCTGGAGCAAAATGACTATTCGTAACATGATATGATTTGTTCTCAATTTTTATAATAGTATGGTTATCTAAGATATTTTTTTCGACAAAGTTTTTAACTTTTTATTGCTAAAATCAACCAAGTAGCAAAACTTTCATTGAATAGAAATCACGATTTACAACCCAATGTAACATTCTGTTTTTGACACATATCACCCTAAAATATTCCAAACAGAAAGGGTGACAACTGGGGGGTGTACAATGTTATCTTAATAGCACTGCTGTAAATTTTGACTTCGATTCAGCGCAATTTTTGCTACTTGGTTGACGTTAGCACAGAAATGGTTTACTGAAATAAGTTTAACACCCTCCATTGTAGTTTTCTCCTTAGCTTTACTTGATATTATTGATTATTTGGATTCGATTGGTTTTATGCATTAAAACATTTTTGAAATGATGGATTTCCTATGTTTGGGATCTTGTGCTGCTGATGAGGAATTAATTTCCGAAATGGCCATACAGCTCATTAAAATTATCGCAGTTGGAGTTACCATATAGGTTATGGTCTCGTGTTTATTTACTCCATATCCTTTCGTAAAATATTAAATATTTTATTTCACCTTTGTAGTTTGTTAAATAGGTCAAATTCAACATTGTTTTATTTTTATTTATTGTTATACAGAGAACTTTTATATGATAAACCACGACCACCACAGTGTTGCGGTATACAAGGTTTTTCTAAGCCTAAAATTGGTGCTATGCAGATAACTTTAATGAGAGGTGAAGATCTCCCACCACAGGATAAAGATGGAGGTATTTTTTTATACTTTGTTCGTTTTAATTTGTTATTAAAATCTGGAAAAAAAATTTTGTTCAACCAAACAAACAATATGCCAATTTGATATCCATTTAGGATTATTCCCTTAAAAGTATACTAGACAAAGTAATAGATTGATTACTTTACCGTGGTGCTAATTCTGACAATTTAATGTTACATTTTAGGGGTCATACAGAATACTTTGATTGCACAATTCATACCCTACTATGTTCACTTAATTCCATGCTTTCAAATACTTGGTAGTTGCAGCTTGATTTTTATGAATAAATTTCGACAAAGTAAGGTTAATTATGAAGAAAACATACATGACAAATATTTTTTTTTCATATCATAACATATGCGCAGGAGAAGCTGATAATGGTGACGTATCTGGTTTGTGTGATTAAATCGATTTTAATGGAATTATATGTAATGAATTTATGATGGTAGAATATGTCATGATTCGTAAGAAACTAAATGTAAAACTGTTTTTTTTTTATCAAGGCAAATTTTACTAAAATCGGTCAAGAAATTAACTCTATTAAGACTTTTTTAAACAGAGACCGTTTTCACAAGAAATGCACAGGAAAATTTCACTTGTTGCAATACTTTTGGTACGTCACTGTAGTTTTAGTTTTAAGTTTAGTTTATGATATACAATCAAATTGTCTAAAATAATAAAAAGCAAATACATGTATTACTAGTTATCCCACATTCAATTAAATGTAGATTCCTCTGTGTTGTTCTNAATTGGTGCTATGCAGATAACTTTAATGAGAGGTGAAGATCTCCCACCACAGGATAAAGATGGAGGTATTTTTTTTATACTTTGTTCGTTTTAATTTGTTATATTAAAATCTGGAAATTTTTTTTTGTTCAACCAAACAAACAATATGCCAATTTGATATCCATTCAGTATTATTCCCTTAAAAGTATACTAGACAAAGTAATAGATTGATTACTTTACCGTGGTGCTAATTCTGACAATTTACATTTTAGGGGTCATACAGAATACTTTGATTGCACAATTCATACTCTACTATGTTCACTTAATTCCATGCTTTCAAATACTTGGTAGTTGCAGGAAAGCCGCAACTTGATTTTTTATGAATAAATTTCGACAAAGTAAGGTTAATTATAAGAAACCATACATGACAAATTTCTATCCATCATTGATCAAGAAGGCAATGGTACAACGCCGTGATCGATAAAGCAACAACAGATCCTTAACAAATAACTAAATACCGAAGTTACTGTGAATTTAACATCTGCATATGCGCATTACGACAACTTATGTCTATAGTGCAGATAAAATCTAAACGTTTGGAAGACCATAAACTCAAAGATATGTGAAAACTGATAGAGAACAAATAACCAATATGATCTAAATATAAAGCAAAAATCAGCTAGGGACAGAGCTTTGCATGAGGGAGATACTCCTTAGTTTTCAACAAAATTTACAAAAATTTAGATATTGTAAGGTTTCAAATATAATCGGCTTTCGGGTCAGCACCGAAGTACTGACTACTGGGCTGGTGAATACCCTCGGGGACTAACAGTCCACCAGCAGTGGCATCGACCCAGTGGTAACAAATAACTAAATACCGAAGTTACTGTGAATTTAACTTCTGCACATACGCATTACGACAACTTATGTCTCTTCAGTGCAGATAAAATCTAAACGTTTGGAAGACCATAAACTCAAAGATATGTAAAAACTGATAGAGAACAAATAACCAATATGATCTAAATATAAAGCTAAAATTGAAGCAATTGCTCATACTGCGTAGTATGTATAATAAAACACGACTTTATTAATTAAGAGAATAACTTAACTTTTTCAAACCTGTTATTGAAAATGTTCCCTTCATTGATGTGAGTAAGAACCATTGACACTCACCACTATGGTAGCCATAATTATTTAAGTCAGTTAACTTTGTGTTCTGGCAACATGCCACTGACTTCTTCCTTTATCTCGGATTAAATCACCTTATCGTACTTATCGAATTTAATATTTTTTTTTCATATCATAACATATGCGCAGGAGAAGCTGATAATGGTGACGTATCTGGTTTGTGTGATTAAGTCGATTTTAATGGAATTATATGTAATGAATTTATGATGGTAGAATATGTCATGATTCGTAAGAAACTAAATGTAAAACTGTTTTTTTTATCAAGGCAAATTTTACTAAAATCGGTCAAGAAATTAACTCTATTAAGACTTTTTTAAACAGAGACCGTTTTCACAAGAAATGCACAGGAAAATTTCACTTGTTGCAATACTTTTGGTACGTCACTGTAGTTTTAGTTTTAAGTTTAGTTTATGATATACAATCAAATTGTCTAAAATAATAAAAAGCAAATACATGTATTACTAGTTATCCCACATTCAATTAAATGTAGATTCCTCTGTGTTGTTCTGTTTTGATTTATTATTATTTTTTGTCTCTTAACGGAAGTAATTATTTGCAAGCAAATGATATTTTTTTAGTGTGTTAAATTTTTTTTTCTCACAAAATTCTTTCTGAAGTGATTATTTTTTTTTTGTTGTATAACGAAGTGCTATTCTCAAAGCAAGTAATTTGTTCTGTAACAAACGTATATTATGAGAACTTTTTTTCACACAGCGGTTGATGGGTACTGTATAATTTACTGTGAGAAGAAGCAGGTTACAACAAAAGTGGTAAGGGATACAGTCAACCCAAACTGGAATGAACGGGTAACATTTTATCTGAAAAAACCTGATGAAGACATCGTTATAGAGGTACTGATGATTGAATTTTTTTTGCTTAAATATTTATTGATTCAAGAGTTAATGTTATTGGTTATTTAATGTACATAGGAAATTTATGTATTCTGTATTTGCGTTCATACACCATAGGTAGTTTAAAAATGTCTAAAATAAGCAGTGAAGGAATATGAATAAAATAATGCACCTAATTTCAATATGTGTTCCTGGAAAAGTGATGATATGATTAAGGCACTAAATTTCTTGCTAGACAACATGGACCACTTTAATGAACTTAACCTTGCTATCACATCCAAACTATTACAACAAGATTACAGATTTCAAAAATGCTTAAATACATTCAGGAGGTAAGAAGTCATATACAAGACGTGAACAATTGAATAACGAAATGAAGCGACTTGGAAACTACATTTCCTATGCTTGAATAGACGAAAATATTGTTAAGAATTCAAGAAAGTGATAAAAAAAAATGAGAAAAATTGAAAGTACCTTATATTCTCTATGAAATAGGGGGTTTCGACATGATATTCTGCATGAATCCGTTAAATTGGCTTTGGTTTCCGATAACCTTAAGATTTTCCACGTATAATGGTTTCTCACTGATACTGTCTATGTCTATTGAAATACATTTTTTTTTACCAAACCCTTCGTTAAGTTTTGAGTTTGACTTTTCTTGCGTAGTGCGGCAACGTTTTACCTTGAGCCAGCTGACAGATCAGCGACGATCACTCCTTTACCAATCTTTCAAAATAACATTTTCTCTCATTCTTTCATTTTCAAGATAAATTTCTTGGAGTTACTTGTCTATTCGCTGTTGGATTTATTCGTATGAATATTAAGAAAAGGGATTAGAGAAAGGTTTGGTTATTTCAACTTGTTTACTTTTAGAACCGATTCAATAAATTTGTACCTACCGTGTGATTGTGACATGTATATCTTTTATCAGCTTCTGTGTTAAACGAAACATTTTGTCATCAAATGTGTAAGGCAACAGACTAAACACTGTGTGAATTCATACACAATGTCGCATTTCGTCATCTTTTTACAATGAAATTGTCGGTTATTGATGTAGAAACATCAACAAATAAGTCACAAGATCACGTCATTTGACCCTACCAAAAAGGCCAGGCGGGGACACATTATTAAATCGACCCTATTAGTGCCAGCACCAAGTCCCGAGTTCTTATCGTTGTTTATCTTTTCAGTGAATCTCATTTAAAGCATGCATTTGGATTGTTGAAATTCAAAACATTGAGCGTTGTTAAATAATGTTAGATATGTGTTATTTTGGATTGTATGAGTATTCGTATAAAAATTCCACGAAATCATCAACATATGTTAACATACATTTTGCTGGCGTTATTGTTACTAGTGTCACAGTAACGTAAGAATTATTATAACCCAGATATAATATCTTCATACTCTTATATTGTTTTGAAATGGTGGGCAAATGATAGAATTTGTGGAAACTTGAAAACCAATTTGTGAATTACAAGTCTTTTTGACGAAAGTGATCACTCAGATAGGCATTGCTTATTGAGTAACGTAGGAATTATTTATTTCATCTGACGGTATGTATACACAAGAAATGGTATTTCATCACATCTTTGTCATGGAAATGATGGAAGTCCGTGCAAACTTTGTTTCAAAAGTAAATGCCTTGGAAATTTTAACAATAATTTTTCCACTTGTGTCATTTGGTAACGTAGGAATCGGTCACGTAGGAATTTTTTTCATAGTTAAGGAAGTATCATCAGAGATCGACTGTAGTCATTTCATAACCAAGTAAGTGCTTTGTTTCTTATAAGTACTCAACATTTTAGTCCGATCCCATCATGTAATTTTGCTAGAACATATGTAACGTATGAACCTTTGTTATTTGGAACTTCAATAACTACAGTGTTTATGAGTACAATACTTTTTTATTGTTAAAGGCCAATCTTGATACATGATTTTTTTTATATCATATTGTTAGAAGACGTATATTTTTAAGGTATAACTTATATCTTTCGAGAATCAGTTTGACTCCGATGCAGTTTTTAAGTAGCAGTAACGTAGGAATCATGAAAAATCTTGACAAGTTTTCATTTTTTTTTCATTTCTTTTATTGAAAAGGTACAATTCAAACCTTTACTTTTACTAAATCATCATTTTGGAAGAAATGTAATACGAAACAATTACTTTAATAATTTACTGTTTTCAGTTATAAAAAGTAGTCCAAAAAACAAAAAAGCAATCTTGGCATGCACAATTTTGTATTGAAACCATACAAAAAACACCAAAACGTTTTAATAGAACGTGGTATTGTACTTATTGTAGGTTCATTTAATTCCTATTATTGGCGGTAATAAGAAAAATCCAACGCTGTACTTTTATTTATAGATATTTTTTTTTACAGAACGGTTACTTTTGTCAACCATAAATATATGGTTTAAATGAGATTGACTGTTTTGTCTTGTGACTGTAATTTTCATTCATAGTTTCCTGTTGTTTAATTATTAGGTATGGAACAGTAACATGCTGAAGGATGAGTTTGTAGGTCAGTATACAATTCCTATGGCAGAGAGGTCAACTTACAGAGGAGGTAATATCATCAAGCGTTATGAACTCTACGGCAGGGGTAAAGAAGTCAAAGAACAAAAACAAGGATTTATTTGGCTGAAATTATTCTATACCGAAAATATGGAGTTGGTGTGAAGGAAATGATGGTTTGGTGATGCTCGACGAATAAATACAAGTTACAATCAAATTTTCTTGGAGCAAATCAAAATGTACTGTATGAATGAGGATATAACCCCCCAACCCCAAGACAGAATTAAAGATGAAGTCCAGAGTCCATTGTTTATTTGTTTTATCTTTTTGGAAATTCTAAGTACAAGTACAAAATGCTTCTAGTCTGTGGAGTTCATGGACTCTAATGGTCAACTCAAATAACGCACACAATAAGGCCAAAGTCCAGAGTTCAAAAAGGGGGTTATACCTTCCTGAATGCAATAAAAATCGTTAACAACATTAAAAATATAGCATATTGTAAAGTACATGTCCTTTGTTATATTGCTCAATATTTTATATTACTTTGCTATTTTGAATCTTTTATACATTTCATATTTCACTTCATTGCTTGGGTCATATATATATAAATATATATTTATTTATATGCATGTAAAGATGTATGTTGTTCTTTATGTTTAAAAGGTGTGACATTTAATCGAGTCTCATCTATACAAATTAAATGTTATTCAATTAAATAAGGAAACTCTAGCGACGACTGCCAGTGGGTATACTTTTGTGTATGCATTTTTGAAGTTGAGACAAATATCATCAGAGAAAATGATTATGCTTGTGTAAATGATAAACATTAAACATTGCTGTACACTTCTCCTCTCTTGTTGTTTTATTTTATACTATCATGAAATATGAAAGAGAAAGGAAATGGGGTAAATGTCAAGGAGACAACATCCCATCTGATGTCCATTTAAGTTCACGTCACTAACTTCAAATCATTCTTGACTGTCTTGTAACACTGCATCACAGTCGATGCACTAACCCCTAGTAAGCTAAGTTCTCTGCCGACGTTGTAGGTAAGCTGAGTTTGTGTATAATTGGTTTAGTCCGATGGAATAATATTTAGGTCGGTTGAGAAAAATGTAAACAAATTTCTATTCTAAGTGACATTTTGTCCCGGTTCAGAATGATGTTTAGTCTCGGTTTTTGATATTTGAACATTTACTTTACCTTAAATTTACCTTACATAAAGCAGAAAAGATTGACATGTGAAAATTCCGGAGAAGAAACTTCAAAATGAATTGGTAATATCTTTGAAAATATTATCAACTGAAATAGATGGACCTGTTTAACCATTTTAATACATTGTTTGTATTATAATAAAATCAGATGGTAGAAAAAATCAGCTGTGGAAATAAAATTGCTAATATATAAGAATGTTACACAGTTAATATGAAAATTAGCATAGACATCTTTAAATATTGAAATGAAATTAAAAACATAAGTTAAAAAACACCGTAAATAAATTAAAACAGTTTTTCGTCTTGGCAGTATTTGGCATTGAACAAGATCATGTTCTTCTTTTATAATTGACGATTCAGAAGTGTCAATTGAAGTTTCATATGTAAGAAGGCTTGATATCATAGTCCACGGAAAGTATGTCCTTGGCTAGCTGTCAGTAACTGCGAGCATTTGTCAGGACAGTACCTATGTGTATTGTCCTCGTGTTTTATGTACTTCATTGTAAAGGTATTCGTCTTGATAAGTTGGCTTTTAGTTTGACTTTTACTGCGAGTCTTTGTGTGTATTTATTTTTTAGCCATTCACCACACATACGGGGGGGGGATGGTGTTCTAACAAAATGAGTTTAACCCCACCGCAAATTTTGCGCCTGTCCCAAGTCAGGAAAGTCTTTGTCATTGGCTTGTCCTTGTCTTCTCATAACATTTTTGTTTCTTGATATTCGGGTTATTGGATGTGGTTTGTTTCAATTGATTTATTCACTTTTTGTACTTTTTGGGGCCATTTAGGGCTTGCTTTATGGTGTGAGGTTCCTCACTGTGCTGAAGACCGTACGGTGACCCCTAGATGCTTTGTTTTGGGTAGTTTTAACCTGAAGATGGGATGTTGTCTCCTTGACATTTATCCGTACCCATTTCCTTTCTTTTTCATATAAAGAAAAAACTTGCATCGTAAAAATGCGGCTAGAAAATTTCGAAATAAATTGCTTGTATTTCAGAATTGATGGAAATATTAACTATGATGTTCTATGCTCTATTTAAAAAAAATATTTGTCAGAATATTATGGAGACCCACAGAAATAAAAATGAAAATAGAATAAAAATAGAGTTTCAAAAGACAAAAAAGTACTGTTTATATAACTTATGAAATATTCAATTCTCCTCTTTATTTGTCAGTAAATTAGATAATATTTCCACAATCTTTTATACTGTACCCGTAAATGATAAAGGAAAATAATTCACCGCTGAGTAAAAAGTTTAAAAAGGCGAGTTTGAACCTAACAGTGGGGAATTTACCTTGTCTAAGCAACGCAAGTGCTTGAACCGTTTTTACTGTTTCTTTTTCATATAAATATTATATGGATACATTGTTCGAATGCGTGTAAAATGTTGAAATATTTATATAAAAATAATTTAATTACATAAACAGGATAACAGCAAACACCTACAATGGCCAGGAACTACATCACATGGCACAATTTACAAGCAAACTGCACCAGAAAAACAATAATGAAAACAAGAGACTAATTCAGATTTATAAAAAAGAAATTGTTTTTCTAATATTGATAATAGTGTTGCACACAGCTCTATATAATATGAATGATAATTATTATTATTACATAATATTTATATAGCGCTTATTTAACAAATAATTACACTAGAAGCGCTTAACATACATATAAAAATATAAAAATGCACAAATCTATAAATTATAAAAGATAATCTCCCACAAATTTATAGTTTTAAAAGCAAAATATAATTACAATTAAAAATACACACACAAAAAATAAGAGTGGTGTAAGTTTTAAAAAAAAATATGTTTGCAATACAATTTCAAAAAACTAAGAAAATTAAATAAAAACCTTTTAAAAATATGCCTTATAAGAAAAAAATGGATCTACATTGCATCTTAAAACCAAATGTTTGTAGCCTATAAAATAAGAAGGTAAGCAGTTAAGAATCTAGATAAGCAAGTCTTAACACTGCGTTTAGAACATAAAATCGATTGTTTATTTCTAATCTGTACCGGCAGGCTATTCCACAATGTAGCAGCTGCCTTGTCAAAGCGTCTCTCACCATAAGTTTATGTTCGTATACGAAAATCATAATGTGCTGGTAAGGTGAGCTGCAAAGGTAGAATATATGATTCCGAATGCCAACAGTGATGAAGATCATCTTTTTAAACCTGTTAGCATCGGAAAATCCAGCAAGGTCTTCGGCTGGATTTGAACCCCTGCTTGTTGTCATCTATGGCAACATGGCTTGCACTATTGTCCAGGGCCCTATACCACTTGGCCACCTAGGCTAAATTAAAAATATAGCTTTCGGTAACCGGGTCATTCCTCCTAGTAGGAAACTAGTGATGCATTTCATCACTGTTGGCATTCGGAATCATATATTCTACCTTTGCAGCTCACCTTACCAGCACATTATCAATCATATTATATAGAGCTGTGTACAACACTATTATCAATATACCTAATATATCTTACCTGTTGCAACCTCATCCTTCTATCTATTTCCTACCCACCTAACGTTCATCGTGTACTATGTTACAACTATAGATTTCCTACTAGGAGGAATGACCCGGTTACCGAAAGCTATATTATTTTATATAGCCTAGGTGGCCGAGTGGTCTAAGGCGCTGGACATAGTGTAGGCGGTGTTGCCATAGATGACAACAAGCAGAGGTTCAAATCCAGCCGAGGACATTCCTAGATTTTCCGATGTTAACAGGTTTAAAAAGATGATTTTCATCACTGTTGGCATTCGGAATCATATACTCTACCTTTGCAGCTCACCTTACCAGCACATTATCATTTATGTTTTTCTAATATATGGCTGAAAATTTAATATATGTCTTAAAATCAAATACAAATTGATACATAAATAAATATGCCTAAGAAAAATAGAGAACACTCTTTTAGTAGGGCAATCAGTTACTACATGTACCTCCACACTGCAAGAGAGACGAACTTCAGTATACATAAATAAAGTGAAAGTATATGGAGTAAATGTATAGCAGACAAGATAACAATAAATACAGGAAACCAAATTTAACACTGGATAAATTTCCAAATGAGTACCGAAGCAATTGACATAAGATCCCAAAATCCAAAAAGGCATGGCAACCCAAGGATGATAAACAATAAGATAACAAAATCAACGATGTTGCTACACACAAGTAAAAAGCAGTACAGACGCCATAAAAATAAGGCACAAACAGTCTGGCTCCTAACAAACAGAGATATCATCAGAATTCCAAAAAATGTCAGGATAATCTGCTTGTTAATTGTCATTAATTTTCTTTCTTTCAATTGTTTTTTCCTCAGCAGTTTTGGAAAATCCCTGCACAAATGTACTCAATATTTAGCAAAATGGATCACCATCTAAAGTGCATGGTCTTGCTTTTTTTGTTGGTCAACATAACCACCTATCAAGTAATGCATGGCCGATTTTGGAAAACTTAATTCTACTTTTCGAAAACAAAAATATTACAGGTGGATGATGTTTACCGAGATGATAAAGATAATAATGAATGATAAGAAACACAAGACGGCTGCTACTGCGGAAAGACACTTTAATTTATTGTCTATGACCTGAACAGTCTTACAACTAATCTTGCAATATCATTAATCTATAGGTGTAATAAAACTGACCAAAACCTTTAGCTCCAGAACAACATATATTGAAAAAAAATTCAAGACTTGCTATTGTAAACTACTATTGAACAATCAGGTCCTTCTGAATTGGCTTATAATACTTTTGTATATCAATCTGCAATGGGAAAGTTCTACCTTGATCTGTTAATGAAATTGGGAACTACATATATGAAAATGTATATACTTTATGAAATTAATGAAAAATTACATCATTAAAAGAATTAGTTATTGCTTTCAATCTAAAGGGAATTTATATTTCTTACATTTTTTGAAAACATATGATTGAGTCTATTCATCTTTGGTTATAAAGCAATACTATTTTTGCTAGAATGGTTGCACAACAGGAACAGAACGACTGTTAAAGTCATAGACAATGGACAATTCATTAAAGTGTGTGTTTTCGCAGTAGCAGCTGTATTGTGTTACTTGTCATCCATTATTATTATTATCCAGATAAGCATCATACACCTGTAATATTTTTGTTTTCAAAACAGAGAATAAAGTTTAATTGACAAGAATAGAATTGGGAGATTCTTTCCGGATATTTTTGAGAAAACAATTGATTTTTGTATATGACGGAGACATACTGACTATTACGGCGGGAACAAAAGTGAAAACGCGCGTGATATTTACTATTTGATGGTTAGTGTCGTATTTTAATTACATACTGTATAAGGTAAACACTAAGTCTATATATACGGAACATCAAAATAAACGCACCACCAACGTGTATTTCTTTGTATCTTAAAATTCAAGAGCAAATATCTCTTCAAATACTTGTTAGAACACGTTGAAATTTTTACACGTTGTTGTTGTAATCATTCTAACAAAATTCTGAAAAAAAAATTTAAAATTTGATATCTCATTTTTAATTTCTCAAAAAATCACCTTTTCACCAAAAAATGCAAAAATGACGCAAAACAATGAAAATTCAACTCTTGGGGCTCCTAACTGTAAGAAATGGTCAGGAATAACTCCTTTTGGTAACTCTGGACAATTAACTTTAGAACAAGGCCATTTTAAGGAAAGCAATTCTTGGACTTTTGGTTTCGTACACATTCCATACAACATGTTGCTGCTGCTTCATAATGAAATTTGTTTTGACAAAAAATGGCTTGTTTGTTTTAGACCTTTAAAATTTAATGAAAATACCTAAAGAATTAAAGAATTAAAAAAAGTGTTAATATTAGAGAACCTGGGGACCATTAAAATTTGGTGCGTTTCTTCTGATGTTCAGTATACATTTCTATGCTTTACTAAACTACTCTATAAACATGTTTCAATGTGAGAGTCAAAACAACAGCTGATTTACAGTATAGATCAGTATAACCTAACGGTCATACAAAGTGCATTCCCAACACGTATCCTGTTGACAAGTCTCTGATTAAGATACCGCACGGAACTTAATGTCAGGTACTTAAATGAATATATACCTGCTATTAAAATATCAATCAACATTACAGTTACCAACGACCACGGATATGGCTTAGCAACACGCGCGTATATGGGTTTTTGTAACGACGTGTGGCCAGCCAATCATAATCCCGGTCACATACATAGCCGGGGATAAACCATATTAGGTAACTTACTGAAACTGTAACTGATGATGCATGGAGGATATTATCCCGAGTAGAAGTGTATATTGTACGAGTGCAATATGGAAATTTTCTGAACACTTACATTTGGTTGATTTTTTTGGGAGATATTAAGTTGCTATGCAATAATATCAAGATATCCAACAATGTAAGTGTAATCAACGCGCATATTTCTATTATATACGCGTGTATATATGCGTATAAGGAGATCATTGGCAGTGGGCTTGGGTCTATGATATTTTTATTTCAGAGAGGAGTATTTATGAATGTGGTTCCTATAGTATTCGGAGTTGAACTGCTGCCGATGATATGCTAAATATGTTTGCAACAAAAAAAAAACAAATAATTGAAAAAGGGTTCATTGATTTCCTTATTACTAAAACATAAAACGTCGTCAACAAGCTTAACATTTTTGCAAAGTATATGCATAGGAACCAAACCGCATTCCAAAAAATAATAATCCAAAGACATTGGCAACATCGGAAACACCAATAAACAAAGACATCACATTGTACGGCAAAAAAAATAATGTAATGGACATACACATAGAGATGAACAACAGGGTCCCAGTTAAATTCCATGTTTACACCAGGTGCACCAGTAGAGTCGGCATCTCCTGCTTCTTCATAAGACACCAGCTGTGTTGAACAAGTCAGCCTGGCAGTAAAGACAAATAAAGTAGAGGAAACAACCAAATAAAGCTGTTTAAGGTGAGATCTTTTTACCTTTTTCCTCTTGTCATATTTTGATACCAAATGTTATTTCCAGTTGCAGTGACAATGCTGTTTGTTCCTGTAACCAAGCAGATATAATTTTAAAAGTAAATGAAATATTTCAGACTAATTTTCGTTAAAATTGGCATAGTGGTTTCAAAGCAATCTTTAAACAAGAATTGTCAGACGACAACATAAATCGCCCATGATCAGAGTGAAATCTTTGCATAATAAATGTGAAAGTTATACATTTTTGTAGTTGCTAGCCTTAGAAAATTAAATTTGAAATAGGGAAGTCACAAGCCAAGTAGGAACTCCTTACCACTAAAACAGGAACTTCTAGAATCATGGTTCAAGGTTTTTTTTCTCCTAAACCTGAAAATGTGCCCTCAAAGCAATTCAAGGTCAAAACGTCAACAACTATGGTACTGCCAGAAAGCTCTAATCATAGGAAAGTTTTAAAGTTCTTTGCTTTCTTTGTTAACAAAGAAATATGGGAAATTGAAAGGTTTCATAAACATGATAAACTCGCTTTAATTCCCCAGTTTTGCAAATTTCTTAATTAGTTAAGCGTAAGCAAATGATAATTTTTCTTCACCTCGTAGACTGTTATTTCTATCAAAGAACTGCCAATATTTTCAACATCGACATAGAAAAAAGTATCAATCCTTTTTTCATGACAACAAATGAAATTGGTTGCGGGCAATGTGTCTCCGCCATTTGAGGGCTACGGGTAATAATGGAACCCCTTGCAAAAAAACCAACAAAATGAAAATATGTACATAACTTCAAACACAATTTATAACACTTTGACATTGGCACCATCGTCTCAACAATGAAAATTTGGTGTGAATTTTTATGCAACTTCGGTATTTTTTGTATTTAGTAGTTTCCGACGCAAAATCGTTGCATGAATTACCACATAGAGACAAATGTTGAACTCTATTCCTCTGGTAACCATTATGATGGAGATCATTTGCAGTAAGCTTAGATCTTATGATATTTTTATTTTAGAGAGAAGTTTTTATAAATGTGTTTTCTATAGTATTCAGAGTTAAACTGCTCCAAATAATACGCTGAATATTTTTGCTCTTTTAAAAAGTTACCTCTATAGCAGATATTTTTGGAATTATCTCAAGATATTGGCAACATCAGAAACACAGACATTACATAGTACGGCAAAGAAAAATAAAATGGACACACACATAGATATGAGCTACATGAACCCAATTCAATTCCTAGGTTAGATCAGATGCTACGATAGAGTCAGCAGCTCCTGCTTCTTTACAAGACACAAGTCATTAAAGCTGTTTCAGGTAAAGTAAGTGAGAACCGAACCGTCAGGCAAAAGAACGAACAATCCATGGACAAAGGCAACATCGGAAACACTAAGAAACAAGGCCAACACTTGAGGACGGGACAATAAAGAAAAATAAAGGCACACATGCAGATGAACAACACGGACCCAATAAAAACCACGGGTAAGATCAGGTGTACCGGTAGAGTAAGCATTTCCTGCTTCTTATAAGACACCCGCCGTGCTGAACATGTCAATTCCGGTAGTAAAGTCAAATCCGATAGAGGAAAAACAAACTTTAGTTGTAGAGGGAAAGATCTGTTGTCATCTGGGAAACAAATGTCCCATAACGATTCACAAGATCGTTATGTCAGCCGTAAAACTTCTGTAGTGATGACTAAGTTTTTGGTAACGTACACTTGATTAAGTAGTCTATTTGTAAGCAACTGGGCTCTATCAATGAAGTCATTGTAACGACCACGAGTAGCGAATGAGTTGTGAGATGTAAACTCCATATGGTGGTGCTTTTGGAATGTTGCTACAAAGAAAAGGGAAGTTGACTATTGGAAAAATGAAGTCATCGCGTTTGTCATACAACCTAGTTTGTAATGTACCTCTGTTGTCAATTTGAAGATGAAGGTCAAGGAACGAGGCCGATGTGGAAGTATTTGTAGTATCCTTAATTTCAAGTTCTTTTGGATAAATATGATGAAGAAAATCACCAGAGCGGGGGTTGTTTAGTGATAAAATGTCATCTATATAACGGAAGCTAAAGATAAAGAACTGGGCCAGTTTTTTTACTTTATTTTGAAGAAGCCCTTCAATGAATTCTGCCTAATAAGAGTGGAGAACCAAATCGGCTAAGAGAGATGTACAGTTTGTGTCTATTGGAATTCCGATGGTCTGTTGAAAAACAAGTTCTCAAAACTGGACAAATATATTGTCAATCAGAAACTCTAACATATTAATCACTTCTTCCTCTGTGTATTTTTTCTATGATTCTGGGTCGTATTTAACAAGGTATGCTTGCTCTCTGCCTATGACAATGTACTTAAAGTACATTATCATAATATAACTTCGTTCGCCGTTCTTAGTGGAGAAACATCTTTGAACTTTATCTTTCAGTCGGGATTTCAGTTGTTCATGATGAATGGTAGTATGAAGTGTGGAGAAGTCAAAAGTTTTAAAGCTGTTACAATGAGATAATGATCTTGATTTAAGGATGTCAAGCAGATCTTTTTTCAATATCCATATTTCATTTACACTCTTTCTTGAAAAGCTAGTATCTCAGTATTTTTGAAGGCCCTCTTTTACGACTGTCAAGTTGGAGGTTAAAAGCTTAGAAAGAGGTTTTTGGAACATTTTTCAAATCCAGCGATGTACCATTGTTTGTATGGGCATTTGTGTAACTTTGGTACCTAGTACAAGGATGGCAGATCGGTGTCTTCTCCCAAAGGAAAGCGAAACAGAATTATGGTTCTGTAATATCTCCTCCTTTGACAGAGTAGTAGCTGTGTAGGTTGGATTGCCCTGGGAGTTACCAATGCCTAGTTCTTTCTTTAAACATTCGATGTAATGATTTTTATATATAAAAATAAAGTTATTAGGGGCCTTATTTGCCGGAACAACCACATATTTGACATGATGGAGGATTACTATCTGGCAACATCGGCATTTTGGAAAATGGAGGATGATGCTTAAGGATGTAGTAAGGTGAGTTTTTTGCAATTTATAAAAGTCATTCGGATTTTATCCAGTATTTCTATGTAAAATATTTTGCCCCATTACACCAATTTCTAGTCATCAAACTCTTCAGAAGCTCATTTTAAGTCAGTAAGCAAGATTACATTAGACTGTAAATTTTCCTTCCATGTGAGACCAATCAATATTGTGTCCATGCTATACTTAGGTAAAAGTCCAAGAGAGCCTTTCCCACCATTTTTCAAACTGTGAAATATTTTGAAAACAAGGCCCATAACCTATCAATATTTTAGCTGACCTTATTCCTTTACCAATGCTCTTTCAATTTAGGGTATCAATTTAAAATCGTAGATTTATTTAATGTCACCTTACTACATCCTTATTACTCATTGACCCTCGTAGCTGCCGATTCGTTTAAGAATCATGGACCTCACAACTTTAATCCGCTCCGAAAGAGAATCAAGGTCTTCATCTTGTTCACGTTTAATCCATTTTGCTGGCGTAGTCCTCAACAGCATCCATAAGCAGTTTAAAATTTTGTTTGACCCTTTTATTCTCTGGTCATATTTTGTTAAAGTGACAAGGCTGTTTGATACTGTATTACATTATATATAATTTTAAAAATATATAAAATAGTGATATTTTAGACCACGTTTTGTGAATATTGGCACAGTTGTTTCAAAGCAATCTTTAAACAAGGGTTGTTCAAAAGACAACATAGATCGCCCCTGATCAGAGTTACCTCATTGCACAATAAATGTGAAAGTTATACAATTTTATAGGCCCTCTAATGACGGATATTTTATGGTATACCAATGACCGATTGGCCATCTGTCTGTCTGTTTCATATGTCACGCTCTAACTTCAAAGCCCTCTAGTCAATTAACTTCAAACTTTGTAAAATTTCGGTATTTATTATTTGTAAAGATATTGGGAATGATTGCCTCACGTTCTGTATACTTTTCGTGAAATTTCTATTTTTTCTTGCAAGACTTATGGGACTTTATTCGTCAATTCTAAGGCAATTTTTATATGTCGCGTTATAACATGAAAACCCTATGGCCAATTCACTTAAACTTTGTAGAGGTATTGGATATGATGGCTACATTTTTTGTGAAATTTCAATTTTTCTTACAAGAGTTTCAGGACTTTTTCAAATTTAAGGCAATTTTATACATAATGCACTTCACTGATTAATAGTTGGATCAGCTCACTTCAAACTTTGCATATTGCTTTACTAAAGAGATACCAAGCTTAGTTAGGCAGTTATATGTGCATTCTAAATTGAGAACCCCTTTATTTAATCACTTAAAAGTTTTGTAGGGGGCGACAACAAGTGTACCATGAAACTAGGCACAGCTGTTAATTGTAGTTAAGCTTCAAAAAAATTTAAATGTGAAATCGGGAAGTCACATGCAAAATAGTAAGTCCCTACCACTAAAAAGGTAACTTCTAGAAACAGGTTTCAAGGATTTTTCTTCAAAATGTTAACAACTATTGTACTGTCAGAAAGTTCTCATCATAGGGAAGTAACATACAAAATATAAACAATATATCACTAGACAACTAACTTCTAGAAATAAGGTTAATGTACAAAATAACACTCAGGACAAGACCAAGGAGCAAATGCCTACAAATATTGTACCATCAGCTCTCAGAACGAAGTCACATACCAAATATGAACACGCCATTACTAAATGTCTACCTCTTAGAAAAAGGTTAAAGTCTTTAAAAAGTTGCCCTAAATGGCAAGCTCAAGGTCAAAATGCCAAAAAATATGATGCAACTGGAAAGCTATCATCATCAGGACAAAGATTGAACACCTTGCCACTTAATGTCTACATTCTAGAAACAAGGTACAAGTTTTTTTTTTTTAAAATGCCCTCATATCAAGGTCAGAGTGCTACAAATATGGCACTGCCAGAAAAGCCAGAAAGCTCTAATCATTATGAAGTCACACATTATATATTAACACCCTTCCAATTAATATCTACCTTCTAGAAGCAAGGTGAAAGATTTTTTTGTTTTTTAATTGCCCTCAGACAAGGTCATGGTCATGATGTCTATAAATATGGTATTGACATTAAAAAGTCACATACCAAATATGAACATTATACAAAAAGACTAACTTCTAGAAGAAAGGTTAAAATTTATAAAATAAATGTCCCAAGGGAAATGTCTACAAATATGGTACCGTTGTAAAGCTTTCTTCATAAGAAAGTTACATAACAAATATGAACACATGAACTACCACAGAAAGCCTACCTTCTACAGGCAAGGTTGAAAAATTTTAAATTGCCAGACGGGCAAGGTCAAGGTCAAAATGTCTACAACTATGGTACCACAGGAAAGCTATCATTACAAGAAAGTCACAACTAAAATATCAGCATATTGGCTCTTAAGGTCCCTCATAGCTTGGAAAGAAAACAAGGTTCCAAAAATATTATGGTGCAGCACTATGTTGAATTTTCATAAGGAATCCATTCAAATAAACTGCATCAAAATCGGACTAAAAATTAAAAAAAAAAAAAAATTTTAAATTTGCTTCTTTAGGGCCCCATTTATCTCATAAAGGGCACATCGACGTGAAATCCGTTGACATAACCCTGACTGGAAATTTTCTCAGGAGCACACTCAGATACCCCATCAAAATCTGATAAACAATAAATATTCTACAGTCAAATATACGAAAACACCCAATTTGGCCCTTTTTGGTCCCTTTTTTAAAAAGGAAGGGCCATAATATCCAAAACCTATCAAAGACTTTCTTTTTTGTAAAGAAACATTGTGTTAAAATTTCATAAGGATTGATCAATTGGGCCTGAAGTTATTGACCAAAAGCAAAAGCGTCTACAGATAAAAACAATGACGATGACCACAACAGCACCATACCATCATACAACCTCAATTTTTTTTTAAGTTGTATAAAAATATTGAGTAAATTGATATATTATGAAGGGAAACACAAAAAAGACAGCATTCCTAGAGTATTGCAATGCATAGTCTCAATACCCACTGCATATTACTAACCTCAGAATTTAGTAAACATCAAAACGGTGAACAGACAGGGAATAAACCAAAACTACACTTGGGTCAAAATCAGAAGACCTTAAAAAACTAAGCCTGATCTGGAACTAATAGTGGTATACTCACATACAAAATATTAAATCAATGACAGCAACAGTTTGGAAAAATAAAATCAGAAAAATTGCAATTTTACCCAACAGTCAGGAAGACATATTGAAAAAGCACAAATCTCATGTCTCTCTTGACGGTACAATATCTTGTCTTTTTTCTGTTAAAAATGGCATGAAAGAGGAACTATAAATCATTTTTATTAGAAAAAAGAATATATAAACAAACATCTATCACAGACCATAAAATATACTTGTATATTTGAATAAAATGCCTCAAACAATATCATAAATTTTAATATCTAACTAAAAGTTATAATAATTTATAAATATATCATTATCACAGCTCTCATTTGTTGTTGAGATCTTGTATAAAAATATTTTAGAACAAAATTCAATTTTCTTCAACACAATTTTCCACAGATATTTGTTTAGCATGTTTTCTATTGCATAGCTATAAACAAAAATATGTGTCTAGTGGACAGTGTTTGGCTTCACAACTGTTTTGATCAATGCTATATATTTCTTGATCAGTAAAGCATGAAGCTGGTGCACAGAATAATTTTTATAGGATTTTGTTATCTTGAATATTATACCCTAATATTTACTAGAATGAAATTTAATTATAATAGCATACATCCTTCACAGAAAAAGAAACTAAACCTGTGGGTAAACATCATATCCCACACAATAATACATCAATACTCTATCAACATGATCAACTGCAAAACTGCTCTTAGCATACAATTACCCTATAGTTGCAAAGATTTTTGCCCCTTTGACATGAAAATGACTTGAAAACTTTCTTGGAACTAAGTAAGAAAGTAAAAGTTTGACAAGTAGACAAGTAGACAAAGTTTGACAAGTAGAAAGTTTCCAAATTATTATTCTCTTATCCGCACATCCAGGCACTTTACCTGTGGAGGCGGTGAAAAAATCCACATTTCACTGTATACCTAAGTAACTTCAACTTTGATTTATTCATTCATTTTTCGAGATATTTAAATGAAACTCAAAATATGCATTTGGAACTTAAATATAAACATCATATTCGAATTTCAAGGTCATTATAGTTATTATTACACCAAATATATTGCAAATTGAAATATCGATTATTTATATAGATTATATCTGTAAACATCGATCGCATAACTGCCTATATTGGGGGTGCAAGATTAAAATCGACTGATCTGATTGAACAATTCAGCTTTATGATGTCATGCCGGATAGAGAATTTCAAATATCTTAATTGGGACAAAAACTTTGGTTGTTCCTGACAAATTAACTCTGATCAATTCAAACTAAAAATGTATAAAAAATGAAAACTATTGTTCAGATAAGTTTCTCCTGATATAAAAATTATGTTTAATGTCTTCACATAGAACAGTCATTCCTGAAATGAGAGAAAAGTTGATCGTTTTATCCTTGCTGCATTTTCATTGAAATATTCGTGCAGATACATGTATTCTAAAATATTTCCTTTGACAAAATGTGCTGTAAGTTAATCAAAGCTGTTCATGAAATTATTTTGAAGAAATGCAACTTTCAGTATGCTTAGAGCTTCATTATCCTACAAATTTGCCCTTAACATAGCATTACAGCCATACGTCAGTGTAGAAACACAACATATTTTTTAAATATGTATTGTTTCATCAAAACAAACAAAATCATCCTCAAAGACAAACTTGATATACACAAATATGGCACTTAAATAAACATTGCTAGTAGTAATACAATGAATTTTCAATACAAAATATTATTTATAATGGTTAAGGTTAAATCAACAAAAACAATTCATTTCAATATGAATTAGATAAGTTAGACATAGACAAATGTTATAGATAGAACTTTGTGTTAGATTTTATGTCCAACATGGTGGAAGAAAAGTAAATGCAAAAATTCAGAAATAAACAAAATTTCCTTTTTTCCTAAAACAATATACATGTATAGGGAAAACAAAGACAAAACACAAAAATCTGTGTATATGGAAAACTTTCAAGAATAAAAAATAAAAGCAATATTTTCACATGATTGCATTTTTGTTATGGTAGTCTGATAACTCTTTTTCTTTTTGGTAAACTTATACAAAATGTATATGAAAAACAGTAAAGGAATTGTCCTGTATATTACAGACTGAGTGCCACAACTTTTTATATTCTTGAAATAGAATCATCATTTTTTTTTCTTTTTGTATTAAAATTTATGATATTAAGATAAAGATAAAATATAAATATAATAAGATAAAATGGAGGTTATTCAATTATCTTTTTTACTAAAATAAAGTAATGTAAGAACTCAAGTTCAATTTTAGTTACAGATAATGTGGGTTGTCATTATTGTTATATACTGTAAAACCTGTCAAGAATTTTGCTAATTCTTTATAATTCTAAATTTAGCATATCCAAAGATAATATTTTGTATCTTTTTACATTAAGGTCAACAACACTCAATTCAATGCAATTAAAACAATCTCAAACTTCAAAACAGTAGCAAACTACCTTAAATAGGATAAAACGCAGTATAATATGAACATCAAAGTCACAATTTTTTTGTCTGCATTAAACTGCAATGGTTGTAAGAGATATACAACAGGTCTCCTTCATAACTGTACTAAAAAAACTTTTCTATATACTTTTAGCTATCTTCTACCTCAGAAATGTCTAACCCAAGGAACAAAACTTTAAGTTCAAATATTATTACCAATGTTCTAGAGTCTTGATGTAAAAGTTAAGCAATCTAACCTACCAGACTGACAAATGTATGCCACATTAAAAGTTGGGGAACTGCACAAATTCCATAGTAATCAATCCAAAAACCAAATAATTAACAGAGGTTAAAATTCAAATTAAAACACCTAACATACATACTGTCTATCAATCTCCTAATTTATTTTGCCAAAATAAAAATAATAATTGGATTATTTAGGACATGGTATGAAAACTGAAAAGTTTATAACTCTGAACACAATTGGTAAATATCAAAATATAAATAAATTCCTACATTTTATTATTTTACAACCAAATACTTAATAATCTCTTAAAATAAACAAAATCATAAACTTACAATATATTTCTGTATATCTTATTTTGTTGGTTAATCAAAAGTTGAAAACATTAAAATCATAAAAAAAATCGCACAAATAAAACTAAATAAAATATGCTAAATAAAAAATATCTATAATTTATTAAAAATAAACTAAAACAAGGAACAGAGTTGGAAAACAACAAACTATACCCCTAACAACTTCATTTATCTCCACCATTCACTGTCTCAAACAGAAGATAAACATGACAATGCACTATGTGCCATACAAGAACTATGGACAAATTGACATACAGGGTGATTTTATTGTTTGTAAATAAATTTTAATATACTCATCCTAAATGCTTTTAAGATTTATATTGTGTTCAAAAATATAATTCAACAAAACCAGCAAAGTAAAACCAATTTTCTAAACTCACTATTTCATTACTTAATTGTTAAAATGTAAATGGGTGTTCCATGCAGAACTCTTAATTTGTGTCAACTGCATTATTGCCATTTAGGGCTTGGTGATTAAATTCAGCCACTGAAACTGGCAGGCGAATACATATCCACTTATTTGTATTTTAAATCGACAGCTGTATTTGATTATGACTATGTGTATCAATTCCCAGTGAATGTTACATAAATAATTGAACTTCAATTTCGTTTATGATCAACTTTGTAAATTTAGTGAGCTTTTAGCTGTGTTTTTGAAAAACAGTTAAACCACATTGTTTTAACAATGCATAGGTGTAAAATGGATCAAAGTGAAGGGTTTTAGATTAAACTACCAGCAATTCAATCTGGTTTTGGTGTTAAAATGCAATACAAAGGTACTCTGAAACAACCTCTATTCAATATTGGTCTGAAGTTTGTAGTAAACAACTTACATTACAAATTCAAAGACAGTATCTTATTTTCATCATATATATCTATATATATTGTCAAAATTTCAGATTCCATAGAATTTGATCTGTGTTTAAAGAACATACCAATGTTCAGTTCCAAACTACAATACAGAGAACAAACACTAACATTGGAAATACTGTTTCTATGGGAAGACATTTTCTAGATAAATAAATTTTACACTGATGCAAATACATATTTTATTTCTACTAACAAAAAATTCTTAATATGTATTGCATTTTTAAAGAAAAATTCTACCTTATGATAGAATGCTTAAATATGACTGGTCGACTACCAGTGGATATTTTACAAATTTGTGGCATTTCGAACAAGTTTTGATGCAGTGGGGTATCTGCCTGAAAATTTATCACTTTTTACCCTCTATACTGGCCATTCTTTACCCTTCACTCAGATGCTTGTAAAAAAATATGAAAAACAATGTCACCTGCACATTTAACATAAGTCATTTGGTAGGAATAAACAGATACATCATGTTTGGTTGGGGGATTTGCAAAAGATACCAGTCTTGAGATGTCATTTTCCTGGCCTGATGGGTTCTGAAAATTTAACATCTTTCGATAGGTATTTTTTGCATATCCTCCTCCAGAACATGATATATCTGTTTATAACACTGATTTTGTTATAAACAGAAGTCAGGCTTTATCTTATATAATAAGACCAAAATTCCAAACTGAAAGGATTATAAATCATTGCGTCTGTAATGAAAAATTACCATAAATTGTAAATCTATTATCATAAATTGTAAATTGTAAATTAACAGTAATGATGGACGGATCAACACAAAAACAAATTTCCTATTCTGTCTACAGAAAAATAAAATGGAGGCTTTTATTTCATTATAAAAATTCCTTGAATATTCAAGGCTTAAATAGAAAGTTGTTGCCCATGTAAAGATAGTAATTTTACTTCTTGTTTTATTGTAGTACCTGATGACCAGAAAGCTTTGGACTCTGACAAAAGTATCACATATGTCATACATACAATATATATAATGAAAATAATAGATCTATGGTGTTGAGCAATCCACAGTTTAAGCTACCAGTTATCAAAGTATCACAATTTTCAGTAAAAAATCTATGAAAAATCTTTAATCACACACTATCCATCTCGGTAGTATGCCAAATTTTAAGTTTTAATTTTCCATCTTTCTGCATTGTTGACTCTTTACCTTTCCCATACAATGGAAAATCAAAAGCAGCGTCCTGTTTGTATTTGACTTTCTTGTCACTTGACATAGGAATTGTACAAATGCCAAGTAATGTATCTTTTATAATGTTGTGGTCCCATACCTGAAAAAAAAACAGATTTATGCTTCATTTAGTTAAAATCACATCAAGATAATTTGAAAAAAATACTGATCCTAATTTTATTATTTCTTACTGATCACCAAAAAGGGTCGTACTTGACTTGCAACCGTACATGATATGGTATGTGAGTTACCTGCCAAAGGTCAGTGGTTCTCTCAGGGTACTCAGGTTTCTTCCACCAATAATACTATAGCTAAAATACTGCTTATAGTGGCATTAAACCCATACAAACAAAAAACAAGTTGGTTTGCAAATTTCCACACCTCTAAACCTGTGTGAGAATAAAATGCTAATGTACATGTGGTCCACTTGTTCAAAGTATTAATTGCTCCCCTTTTAATATCATTTGAATGTCTCTTGGTAATAATGTCTTTTAGAATTTTTGTCAATTTTTTTTATGAATATTCCTTCAATAAGATATCAATTTTGTGGTTTTTGAGAAAAGTGTGACAGAAAAAAATTTAGTGACATGTTTTTCAGAAACAGAACGGGGACATGCTATTGATTGAAAACTTTGTCAATACACCTCACCAGATATTAGTCAAATATAGAATCTGGCATGCATTGTTCCTGAGAAAAAGGTGACATTCTTCCTTTGTGGCCATGACAAAACTTATTATACAGGTCAATAGATGGTAGGTCTTTTATGTCACCTCCAAACCAAGGCAACACCTCTAGATATCCATGTAAAAACTGAACAATGAAGAATATACCTGACTTTGTATTAAAACTCCCTATTCATGTAGTGAAAGTTAATTTAGCTTACCAAAATAATGGAAGAACTTCACGATGGTCATCAACATTTGACAGATCATTTCAAAGTGTCTATATCAAAAATGAAGATGGACATATTTCAATAGACCCCAAGTTATTACTGGATTGATACATACCAAATTTGACATTATACCAGACTTTTCACTTATATTGTGACAGGTGTCACTAGTGAAGCAGGTCATGCTTACCATTCCGGAGCACCTGATGACACTCCTGTTTTTACGGGCTCATAATGTTTTTGGGGTTGTTTTTGGAACTTTATTCATATCTCATCTACCTGGCCATGCAGTATAAAATACCTATATTTTCATCAAACTGTCCTAGTCATAGACTTTGGTGATAGGAACTATTTGTGGTTGAAAAAAGAAATAAGTATCTCAATATCAGTAAGGAGGGTTAGAACTGGATTCATGACAAATTGAATAACTAAATGCCCACATACCTCCTAATAAAAACCAACTATAGATCAGTATATTTTCTTTTTACAAAACAGGTGTGGACCCAAATTGATGTCTTGCCCGTCCCTGCTTGGCCACTAAATTGATGTAAAAACTCAAAATGACTTAAATCAGAAAAATTTACAACATGTTCATGTTAGTGATATTGGGGTAACTTACAAAAGCAATGTATAGCAGACTGTCATGTACTACTCAAAAATTAACCTAAATTCCAAATATCCTTGACCTACCACTAATAGACACTGCAAAATCAAACGAGTTCACTCAACCATAAACATAGGTAATCAACGATTACAGAGTTCGCCTCGTTATGGCACATCGTCAGAGTAACCCAATTTTGCCTGGATGCTGATCTACCATCCGAGATGTATGCATATGTATGGTTACAATGATCCTACCATGTATAGTGACTGAGATCTGAACTCATCCAAAAACTTGAATGTAAATCAATCAAGCGTAAAATATAGGTCAAAGTGACCTAATTTTGCCTTGATGCTGACCTAACATCAGAGATGCATGCATATGCAAGGTTAGATGATCCTACCATGTATAGTGACTGAAATCTGAACTCGTCCAAAAACTTGAATGTAAATCAATCAAGCATAAAATAGGTCAAAGTGACCTAATTTTGCATGGATGCTGACCTACCATCAAAGTTGCATACATATGTAAGGTTACATGATCCTACCATGTATAGTGACTGAGATCTGAACTCGGACGTAACCTTGAATGTAAGTCAATCAAGCGGAAAATATAGGTCAAAGTGACCTAATTTTGCCTGGATGCTGACCTACCATCAGAGATGCATGCAAATGCAAGGTTACATGATCCTATTATGTATAGTGACTGAGATCTGAACTCGGACCTAAAATTGAATGTAAGTCGTTCAAGTGGAAAATATAGGTCAAAGTGACCTAATTTTGTCTGGATGCTGACCTACCATCAGAGATGCATGCATATGCAAGGTTACATGATCCTACCATGTATAGTGACTGAGATCTGAACTCGGACGTAAACTTGAATGTAAGTCATTCAAGCGGAAAATATAGGTCAAAGAGATCCAATTTTCTTGGAGGCTGTGAGATAGCCCAAGATGCATCTGTATACAAAGTTTGATGATCCTACCCTTCATAGTTACCAAGATATATACCTAAATGCTGACCCGGACGTAGACGCGGAAGCCGGGGGTACTCCAATAGTCCTCCTCAACTTCGTTGAGACAAACTAAAAATGATGTCAAGGGCAAAAGCCAAATAGTAGGCTGTCATGTTCCATCAAAGACCAATCCACATACCAAAATAATATTGACCTACCATTAATAGATAGTGGGAAACTCAACAAGATCACTGGACCATGAAATCGAGGTCACAGACATAAGTCATATAGCAGACTGTCATGTACTACCAAAGACCTATCCACATACAATAGTAGGCTGTCATGTTCCATCAAAGACCAATCCACATACCAAAATAATATTGACCTACCATTAATAGATAGTGGGACACTCAACAAGATCACTGGACCGTGAAATCGAGGTCACAGACATAAGTCATATAGCAGACTGTCATGTACTACCCAAGACCTATTCACATACAAAATATCATTGACCTACCACTAATAGATACTGGAGAACTTACTTTAATTACTGGACCATAAAATTGAGGTCACACACAAAACCATATAGCACACCATCATGTACTTCAAAAGATCAATCCAAATACCAAATATCATTTATGTACTGAGAAACTGATCTAATCAGAAAAACTTAACATGATAACTAGACCATGAAATTGAGGTCACAGACAAAAGTCAATATGACAGACTGTCGTGTATTACCTAAGACCAACCTATATACCAAATATCATTGACCTAAAACTTAATAGTTACAGAGAAAATGGCCTAATCACAAAAACTTAACATGCTCACTAGACCGTGAAATTGACATTAAGGACAAAAGCCATATGACAGACTGTCATGTACTATCCAAGACCATATCATTGACCTACCACTAATAGTTATAGAGAAACTAAATTAATCAGAAAAACTTAGCATGTTCACTGGACCGTGAAATTTAGGTCACAGACAAAAGCCATATAGCAAACTTTCATGTACTACCCAAGACAAGCCTACATACCAAATATCATTGACCTACCACTTATAGTTACTGAGAAAATGACCTAATCACAAAAACTTAACATGAAAGTTTACTCTGCCGCTGCCGTCATCATACTTTGTACGCCTATGTCGTGCTTTCCGTGCCTTTCGTCATGGAGGAGACAAAAAATGAACCTGGAGTGGTGCAAAGTAGACTACAAATCACTCCCCCCTTGCTCATCAGTGATGAATGGATAAATTAGTCCAACCTCTGCATGAACTTGATTGTCCTGTATCGAAATAAACTTTTATTAACATGATTCACTACATTTTCTCAGTTATAATTGTTTTGATGTACGTATCAGGTAAGATGTCATACATGTAACATACATGTAAATGTGATGTAGTTACTGCAGTGAAAAGGTAAATTTCTGATAACTGACATCAAGTGTGTTGATGCACTTCCCAATATAGATGGAATGCAATTCCTTCTTTAAATACATTTATACTTTTCTGATGATTTTATTCCACTGGTAAGTGAAAATCCCCCCATCCCTCCAATGCTTGACTTAAATTACCGTTTTCTGGTCTTCTATGAATAATTTCCATTATCACATTGTGATATCAACACAAAATTCAAATTGACATTTTTGAATCTTGAAATAAGCCACTTAAAACTTACAAACTACATTTACCCAGTCCTAAAGTATTAGTTTTGTTTTTTATTTTAGTTTGTTTCTTTTTGTTTTGTTTTGATTTTTTTTTAATTAATGAAAGTGTTTCAATTAAACAGGCATTACCTCTATAGTAATATCTTTATCTGGATTTTTGTGATAAAATGTAAATCTTTCTGACCACTCAGGGTTTAAATCTTTCTTCACTACTTCTGTTTTCTCTTTGTATCCTTCACATTTAACAATACAGAAAGGGTCTGAAGCTGAAATAAATTGCATATAATATGAAACATTGTATCTTACATTTAAGCATTTTCATAGAAATAAATCCTGAACACTTAATTTGCTTTTGGCATATAAAGAGGTATGTGAAAGAATGGTTTTATAAAAAGAATAATAAAATGGTAAAAAAAAACACATTTCTCTAGCAAAGATGCTGACTTTGTCAATACTAAAACCTGTTGTAGATCGAAGCAATAACCCACATGTTAAATAACTAAATACCGAAGTTACTGTGAATTCATTTTCTTCATATGCACATTTCGACAACTTATGTCTCTACAGTGCAGATGAAATCTAAACGTTTGGAAGACCATAAAATCAAATATGTTAAAAAGCTGATAGAGAACAAATACCCAATATGATCTAAATGTAAAGCCAAAATCAGCTAAGGACAGAGCTTTGCATGAGGGAGATACTCCTAAGTTTTTAACAAAATTTACAAAAATTTAGATATTGCAAGGTTCGAAATAAAATCAGCTTTCGGGTCAGCACCAAAGTACTAACTACTGGGCTAGTGAATACCATCCGGGACTAACAGTCTACCAGCAGTGGCATCGACCCAGTGGTAACAAATAACTAAATACCGAAG
>MJUU01016173.1:84851-97286 GCA_002080025.1 Modiolus philippinarum | reverse complement strand
ATGATCAAAATTTACAAATTCAAACAAAACCTTTATTATATACAGTACAGAAAGAGTGGTACCATGACAAATCACTGTGATAGACGTGTCCCACTCTGAGAGTGGATCTAAATATCTTTTTTCCTATTTGAGATCATTTCCTACTCTCTTTTGTATTAAGAGTGGTGTATTATACCCCTTAAAATGCAGAAAAAATCATTGAGATATCTCTTAAAGATAAAAAGTTATTCAGTATCACTCTCAGAGTGGGACATGTCTATCACGGTGATTTGTCACGGTACCACTCTTTCTGTACTGTATTTCCCGTGACACGGGTAAATTCACCAATAAGAAACTCGTCTATATGCCAACTAACCTCTTCATCTTCATCTCCATTGAATCAGGTGCAAGATCCTAAGACATTTGTGCATTGCTCATGAGTCAAGTGTCTAGTCTAAACGTTTGGATCTAATAAGATCTGAAAAAGTACTGAGGTAGATGTGGTTTTTAATATGGATGGATTGAGACTGTTCCAATCACGGATTGTGTTAGGGATAAAACTGATTTTTAGAACATCGGTTCTAGCATATGGTATATAAAACTGTTGATCATATCTGTTACGGTTCTTTCTTGTGTTATGTCTAATGTCCTTGTTGGTATATTCGCTAACCCTTGGAGTCCTTTGTGAAATAATATGAGACAATTTTGCTTTCTACGGTCTTTTAACGTTTTCCATTTCAGTTCGTTCATGATCTTAGTCATTAACCCTTCTTCATAGTTGTAGTTGTTTAAAACAAAGCATGCTGCTCATTTTTGCACCTTCTCCCTTCTCTAATTCTTCCTCCAGATGTTTACAGTTAGTTATCCCTATTTATGGGACCCCCCCCCCCCCCCCCCCNGAATTTAAAAGTTTCAAAGAGCAATATTTTCTTTTTTTCTAAACAAATCATTATTTTATTGCATGATGATTGTAACGTGTCATGAAGAAGCTAAAAATCAACTGAAAGTTGATTTGAAGCACCCTTTATAGGTTTTATGGCTTGCTTAGAGCTGTCTCATGAGTGAAACCCCCATGAGCATTTTTGAAAATTGTCAGGTATGTTTCCTACAATAATACAAAAAGCTTTATTTATCATGTTTATCTTCGGTACACATATAGTAAAGTAAAACATTACCTCTAATGAGCTTTTGAAACCAACAAATAAAAATCATTAAGTTAATACACGATCGATACATAGTCATAGACATACACTATTCTATTATGATGGACTTCAATCACTTTGTATCTAAACCCATGATAAAAATAATACATACCTATGGGTAAAAAAAAATGATGGCATTTTCGATAACATAATACGCTAGATAGTTTTACATCAGTTTATGCAATGCGACTGTCACAGACCATCTAATGATGTAAAATGGTAATAAAACCATGTGTACTAGGAGGTATTCTTCTAATCTGAACCTTATGAGTGACTTAATTAACAGTAGCCATAAATTTATAATTGTTTTTACCACAGGCTTGCACTGTATAGTGATATTTTACCCCTTGCTAGTTGCTCATGGCACAACATTCGCCATTAAGTGCCAACCTGTGGTAAAAATAATATAAAGATTAAAGTAAAGCCCAAAGAAATCATGACCTATAGCTTTAAACAACTAAGGCCTTTTCCAGAAAAAAACTGAATGGGGGGGGGGGGGGGAGTTGGAAGGACCCATGGCCACCATGCATAAAATTTCCATTTGTTTGTCTCATTGCTTCAGTGCAAGTCTGCAATATACCTCACATCCCATCAAATTTTAATTAATGTGCCATACAACCCCCATACAATTATTTCTGGAACATTCCTAAGGCTATAGTTATTTGCTTTTTAGCTCACCTGGCTATGCCAGGGTGAGCTTTTGCCATCACTTGGTGTCCGTCGTCCGTCCGTCCGTCGTAAACTTTTTTCAAAAATCTTCTCTTCTGAAACCACTGGGCCAATTTAATCCAAACTTGGCCTGGGTCTTCACCAGGGTATGTAGTTTAAAAAATGTGTTCGGTTAGTTCGAGGACCAAACAACATGGCTGCTGTTACTAAAAATAGAACATAGGGGTAAATTGCTGTTTTTGGCAAATAACTCAAAAACCGTTGCAGATATCAAAAATCTGACATGGAGTAAAATTGTTCAGAATGATGAGATCTATCTGCCCTGCAATTTTGAACAAAATCGGAAAACCCGTCTTAGAGTTACAGCCCTTTTTCCGTAAAATTTTCAAAATTTATGCATTTTTTATTTTTTATTTCAAAAACTGTAACAGATAGAGGTGAAGTGTAAATTGCAAAAATGTTCAGCATATCAAGGTCTACATACTCTGAAAATTTGAAGAAAATCAAACTGCCTGTGTTGTAGTTATTGACTCTTTTTCGCCCAAAATTTTTTTTTCAATGCCATATGGTTATGAGTTATTTCCCTTTAAATTCTGTGTTCAAATCTTCTTTATTTTACTTTTCTCTTTTAAGTTTAAGAGAAATTCCCGTTATCACTTTATTAGAAATAATTATTTGTTCCATAATCAAGAGCAAAAAAATGTTTTTATACAAACTTTTACATTTTTTTGCAAAAATACTTTCATAAACTATACTTATTTCACAAATTAATAATAATTGTATATACTTATATATTGTATCATAATGTAAAGTCTGCTTGCTAACCATGCAAATGTCTCTTCCAGATAAATATTGAAATAGCATTTGAGCTTTTATGCCTGCATAACTTTGTATCTGACCTGCATGGCTATGCCATGGTGATCTTCTTGCCATTACTGTGCCAGTGGTCCATCTGTCGTAAACTTTTCATTCAAACATCATCTTCTCTTCTCTGAAACAGTTTGGGCCAAATGGAACCAAACTTGGGCACAATGGTCCTTAGGTGGCCCCTTTTAAAAAAAATGTCTGGCAAGTCTGTATCATATCCAAGATGGCTGCCAGCAGGGAACGTGGTTTAACATTGGACCCTATGGGAAAGCATTCAAAGATCTTCTCTGAAACCACTGCATCAATTGGAACCAAACTTGGTCACAATAGTCCTTTGGTGGTCCCCTTTAAAAATTTTGTCCAGCAAGTCTGCACGTCATCCAAGATGGCCGCCAGCGGGGAACTTTGTCCAAAATTGGACAATCTTGCAAAAATCTTCTCTGAAAATACTGGGCCAATTGGAATCAAACTTTGAGTTGTTATTGCTCCCCTTTGGGTCGTTGTCTCTTTATGCCTGCATAACTTTGTATCTGACCTGCATGGCTATGCCATGGTGATCTTCTTGCCATTACTGTGTCAGTGGTCCATCTGTCGTAAACTTTTCATTCCAACATCATCTTCTCTTCTCTAAAACAGCTTGGGCCAAATGGAACCAAACTTGGGCACAATGGTCCTTAGGTGGCCCCTTTTAAAAAAAATGTCTGGCAAGTCCATATCATATCCAAGATGGTCGCCAGCAGGGAACGTGGTTTAACATTGGACCCTATGGGAAAGCATTCAAAGATCTTCTCCCGGCACCTGAATCGGTTTTCAGGGGCTTCGGCTATTGAGCTGCCGGGCGCGTCCCCAGGTGGTGGATAGGGGAATGCCCTGTCTATGCGGGGTAGTCAGGTCATAATACGGAAAGCCTGACCGCGAACCATTGTAGCCAAACTGTGTCGAGAAACGCCATGCTCCATGCAGTATAAAGACCCCTTCTATATTTCTCTAAAGAGAGCAGACGCACTGGGTGTCGTATGGAAGGCTAAATTTCCTGCCCCTACCCATTTCTCCAATTTTCCAGTGGCAGTCAAAAGTCGTTGCCCAGGTTGTCCCTTCCACCTTTATTTCTTTCTTCTGATACTTTCAATTTTTTGAATTGATTAACTTGTTCTCATCCTGATATAGCTGAAATATTGCTCATTGGACGTTAAACTCTAACTAATCAATCAATCAATCAAAGGTCTTCTCTGAAACCACTGCGTCAATTGGAACCAAACTTGGTCACAATAGTCCTTTGGTGGTCCCCTTTAAAAATTTTGTCCAGCAAGTCTGCACGTCATCCAAGATGGCCGCCAGCGGGGAACTTTGTCCAAAATTGGACAATCTTGCAAAATCTTCTCTGAAAATACTGGGCCAATTGGAACCAAACTTTGAGTTGTTATTGCTCTCCTTTGGGTCGTTGTCTCTTTATGCCTGCATAACTTTGTATCTGACCTGCATGGCTATGCCATGGTGATCTTCTTGCCATTACTGTGTCAGTGGTCCATCTGTCGTAAACTTTTCATTCAAACATCATCTTCTCTTCTCTGAAACAGCTTGGGCCAAATGGAACCAAACTTGGGCACAATGGTCCTTAGGTGGCCCCTTTTAAAAAAAATGTCTGGCAAGTCCNGGTGGTCCCCTTTAAAAATTTTGTCCAGCAAGTCTGCACGTCATCCAAGATGGCCGCCAGCGGGGAACTTTGTCCAAAATTGGACAATCTTGCAAAAATCTTCTCTGAAAATACTGGGCCAATTGGAACCAAACTTTGAGTTGTTATTGCTCCCCTTTGGGTCATTGTCTCTTTGACACATTCCCCGTTTCCCTTCTTTTTCCTATTAGTCACAATTGTCCTTACGTGGCCCCTTTTAAAAAATGTGTTCAGCAAGTCCACATCATATCCTAGATGGCTGCCAGGAGGGAACATGTTTTTAACATTGGACCCCATAAGGAAACATATTCAAAGATCTTCTCCTCTGAAAGTACATGGCCAATTGGAATCATACTTAGTCACAATGGTCCTTACTTGGTCCCCTTCATAAAATGTGTCTGGCATGTCCGCATAGCATCCAAGATGGCAGTCAGCAGGGAACATTATTTAACCTTGGACCCCATGGGAAATCATTTAAAGATCTCCTCTGAAAATACTATGCCAATTGGAACCAAAGTGAGGCACAATGATCCTAACATGGTCTTCAAGAAAAGTGACAGTTGGTCTATGCCCCATCAAAAATAGCTGCCTGTGGGGAGCATAGTTTAATTTGGGATCATATAACATCAGCAAACTTCAAAATGAGACTCTTAAACAGTCAATAAACAAATTTGAAAATGAGAACCTTAAACGTTGTGATAATTTTGACTTATTGTGTCAGCCATGACCCAGGTGAGCGATACAGGCTCTTGAGAGCCTCTTGTTTCCTATTTCAGCTTCAAGATGGAAATATTAGAATAAAGGGCATTATCTTGTAGTTTTATAGGGATCATGGAAGCATTGAAGGCAATGACCGAGCACATGCGTATTTTCAACATGAAGCTCACTGGATTAAAAATGTGCTTAAGTCCAGGCTTTGGCTTTTGGGAGGTTTTGGTACCCATAAACCGGATTAACCCTACTGCTGGCTTTTGCTAGTGTCGGTACCAAGTCCGGCAGCCCCGAGTTCCTATCGTTGTTTACGTTTGTCTTTTGTCTAATTTGTGTTTTTCCTGTGTAGTTCCCTAGCAGATTGTGGCATGTAATTATAATTTTCAGCCATTGTACATGTAGGTATATCCTGTTGTCCCTTTTATTCCTTTCATACCCCATTGAATTTCAAAACAATGCATTTTGTACTCTTTCACATCAAAGCATTGAATCATTAGCCAGCCAGTGACTGCATGAAAATTAGTTTTATATACAAGTTTATATTTTTGCTTGCAGCCTGAAAGTATTGGAATAAAGGTCATAGGTCGTTCCCGACCTTTGACAGGAGAAGAATCAAGTAAAGGTGTGAAAACAGTTGTCAAGTCATCCGGAGATAAACTTTTGGTTGAAGTCAGTGGAAAGGTAAACATATTTAGAAGTTAGTGGAAAGAATTTCACTGCATTATAATTGTAGCAAAACACACAAAAAACTTCTTGGAGAATTAATTACTATTAAATCAACTAATTTTCTAGAGCGATTTATTTTAGTGATCTTCGCAATTGTGAAAATATGGCAAAAATAAATCCCCATGAATATTTCTTATCCTAATACAAATGCATCAGAAGAAATAGAAATTCGCAAAAATAAGTCTCTGTGAAATTTATCTGGTTTGACAGAGCGCAAAATAAAGTATCTGCAACTAAGTTGGTTTACAGTATTCAATTAAAACAAGTCTTAAAGCATTTTTTTTTTATTTTGCATGCACCAGACAGGGGACTTACTTACATAAGTGATTTTTTATCACTTATTTTTCCCCTGTCTGGGTTTTTATATAATGACAAAGTTAGGTTTTCTAAAAACATTTTCTTAATTTATCATACATTGTAATAAAAAAATCAAACTGCCATTGTTTCAAAGAAACTAATGTCAAAACACGAAATATCTGCATTTACAATGAATACTGCATTAATCATTATTTAAGATTTGTGCATCAACATTGTCTCAATTTTGTTTGTAGTTTCTGTCTATAGGTATATGCCATGATGTGACATTTTTAGTTTCTTTTCTCTCCATTGCCTATTTTTCAAGCAAAGAGTGAACTAAAATCATTCAAAGCTGTTATAAGTGACTCTATAATTGTAGACAGAGTTCTAATCTCTAGAATGAACCCCAACATAATGACTTTTACATGTAAAGAGGGTCTACAATCACAGCATTGCTCAAAGAGTCTCGAGTTGCAAAGAGGGAACATAAATCCAAAAGCAAGGTAGAATGTTACATTTAATATTTTGAATATATTTACAGGAACAATCATTTGGATTTGACGGAGCATACTCAGGAGATGTTAAAAATGTAAGTGTAAAGATATATTTATTGTGGAAATTAACAGAAAGTAAAATACATAGTTACAGAAATTGTCACATACAAATGTATTAAGAAAAAATTAACTGTTGTAAAAGGTGTTATTTTCATGTGGTTTAAATTTCACGATTTTGATTCCCAAACCTATTTATGAAATCTTATTATGGCGATTGTCACCAAGTTTTGTCATATTTGTAATAAAACATTTACGCTTGGGGAAATTTTCCTGAATATGTGCCAATCTCGAAATTGGTGAAAATAATTGCCTCAGGGAAAATTTTCCCTTTTACAGTATAAATTATGTAGATTTTTAACCCACAGTTGACCAATTCAAAAAAATTGTGCTACTTAAACAATTTTTTTGCTGTATTTTAAGGCAATGTTTTATATATAAAGTTACTTCTTATATGTATTTTGTTTTAGTAAGTATGAAAGAAAAAGGAAATGGGGTAAATGTCAGGGAGACAACATTCCATCTTCAGGTTAAAATGACCCAAAACAAAGCATTTAGGGGTCACTGTACAGTCTTCAACACAGTGAGGAACCTCACACCATATAGTAAGCCTTAAATGGACCCCAAAAAGTAAAAAAGTGAATAAATCAATGGAAACAAACCACATACAATAAACTGAATATCAAGAAACTAGAAACTAAAATTTTATAAGAAGACAAGGACAAGCCAATGACCAACATATTCCTGACTGGGGACAGGCGCAAAAATTGCGATGGGGTTAAACTCGTATTCTTGGATCCAAACCCTCCCCCTATGTGTGGTGAAAGGCTAAAAAATAAATACACAAAAAGACTCACAGTAAAAATCAAACTAGAAAAAAGTCCAACTTATCAAGACGAGTACCTTTACAATGAAGTACATAAAACATAAGACAATACACACAGGTACTCTCCGGACAAATGCTCGCAGTTACTGACCATGCTGACAGCTAGCTAAGGACATAATTTCTGTTGACTATGATATCAAGCCTTCTTACTTATGAAACTTCAATTGAAAACTAACAAAATTTTGATTTAGCTCTAACAAATGTCAATATTGATAGATGAATGGGTTTCTGTTGAAAGTCCTTTTGAAAGTTTTTATGCCCCGCCTACAATAGTAGGGTGGCATATAGTGTTCGGATCTGTCCGTCCGTCCGTCTGTTCGTCCATCCATCCGTCCCAAGTGAAGTTTACCCTTAGGTTGAGGTTTTTTTTTCTGTGAAGGATGTATGCTATTGTCATAAAACTTTATATAAATATACTGTACAGCTCACACGGATGAACTCAAAGTCCATGTTTTTGGGTGGATTTTCGCGATGTGGACTGATTAGCTAATTCCGTGTAGCAGGGTGGATGATCGCGGATGTCCACCTTAAATTACGTGAACCAGCGTGGACACATTTTTGAAAACGGAATCCTCGTGGAACCATTGCGGCCACACAGAGAAATTAATTTTTACTGAACATATGTTTGATTTTGTCGCAAACATGCAAAGCGAGGAATATTTACATCTTTCTACAATCGTATCCTGGGACTAAAATTATTTCATTATTTGTCCCAATCGTATCGTAGTTCATGAATGTAATCCAAATGCATGTAAGTAAATAAATGAATAAATAAAACATTCAACATTCCTAGATGTGTATTTGTTATCAAAAGCATGCTTCAATTGTTGATTGAGCATCTCTACCTAATGTGTATTCATATCACCTGAGATATTGATTTTTTTTCATTGGTCGGTTTTTAGTTCTATTTTTAGAAAATTACCTATGCGTATCTATTATAACGAAAACAAAATAGAAAGTGAAATTCACTTTCTCATAGAATGTCCCTCTAATCAAAATGAAAGACAAGATTTATTCAACTTTATTAATACTGATAATGATAACTTTTTGAAATTATCTGATAAAGAAAAATTCTTTTGGATTATGAATAATGAAAACATAGATATTTTAAATAAATTAGGACATTTCATACAGGAAGGCTTTATGAAAAGACAAACTAATAATTATTAACTGTAGTGCATAATTTATTTTTTCAGTATCAGATATTTGTTAGAATCATATACTTCCGTTTATATATTCACATCACGCTCCGGTTCTCCTTCCCACAGTACATATATTCTTAATCTATGACATTTATATTTTCTTTTCTTGACTTTATTTTGATGTTCAGTGTGTATCTAATCACTAAAATCATGTATGAGTGAGTGCGTATGAGAAATATGTATGAAATGATGAGTGAAAGTTATTTGTGCAAGAGGAATTACCTCTGTTTATTTATATATCCATCTGGATCCACTAATTGGAAATAAAAATATTATTATTATTATTATTATTATTATGTATATAATCTAATGGCTTCCGAAAGCACTCCTGCTTTAAGTGCTATTTCCAGGCTTTATTTCAAATTTTATGCTATTTATGATAAAGATTTGATAGAAAACGATTTTTGACAGAATATTTTGCTAAAAGTTATAAAGCCGAGACCTGACAAGTGACAATTACGCAACTATAAGACGCCGAGGGATTCTTGCTGTTGACATTGAATATTTTATTTTATTTTCCATCCGTGCAAATTTCGGCTTGAAAATATTTGAAAGAACATTAATTTGACAGAAAATACATGGCTTTTTTTCACGGCAATGAAACAACCAAAGTATTTGAGGCTTGCAATTATCGTAATTCAAAAATAACTATGACGATCCCATGGGAAAACTTGTTGCAAAGAAAATTCTATTTTAAGGTTAAAGGCCCCTTTTTCAGTCCAATGTTAAACCTTGTTTATGTAAAACCCCCAGCCATAACGGCTTGTTGGTTCTTCACCAAACTTCGTTTGCATATAGCTGTTTTATTTATGCATACAAAGCTACCATTAGTTGCAAGTTTTATGAACAAAAGAATGAGTTATTTATGATAATCAATGTAAAAAACGGCAAATCATTCGAACAGACCGCATTTTTGTCCCAGAAAACATCCAACTACCACAATATTTTCAAGATTTTTTCTGCAAAATCATTAAATTTTTCGATACTACCATAAAATTATGGTAGCTTTGCATGGGGAATTATCTACATAATTTTCAGACGAATTTTTGGAATAAAGCAACAAGTCGTTTAGGCTGGGGTTTTACATAAAATTTCCATAGGTTTATCATTGGACTGAAAAAGGGTCCTTTAACCTTAACTTCAACTTGCCAAACTTTCTGATTATAATAATTTGGGGAAAAAATGATCATTTGTTGACATTAAGCTCATTCCTTTCTAGTTATATTTTCAATAATTTCTAAATGTTGACCCGCGATGATTCCGCGTTCAACACAATGTCACGAGGGGACCACACAGGTAAATATTTTGTCCACGTTCTCAATTCAGTTGTCCACGTTCAAGATCGCTGTGGAATTCTACGTTTGGCAAAATTTGTCCGTGATGACAACAAGGATTTTGCGTTTTCCATGTGAGCTGTACAGTACATTAGGGTCTAATTAAACAAAAATCATAATAAAATTTTACCCATGGAACCAACTTCATGCTTCACTGATCACGGGAAAAAAGTGTGATAGTATGAGGTTTACCCTTAGGTTGAAGTTTTTTTACTGTGAAGGATGTATGCTATAATCATGAAACTTTATATAAATACTCATTACGGTATAATTAAACAAAAATCAATTTTAAAATTTATCCTTGCTACCAACTTCATGCTTCACTGATCATGGACAAAAAAAGGGGGGTAGTGTGAGGTTTACCCTTAGGTTGAAGGTTTTTTTTTCTGTGAAGGATGCATGCTATTATCATAAAACTTTATATAGATACACATTAGGGTCTAATTAAGCAAAAGTCATAATAAAATTTTACCCATGGAACCAACTTCATGCCTCACTGATCGCTGGAAAAAAGTGTGATAGTATGAGGTTTACCCTTTAATAGGTTGAAGTTTTTTTGACTGTGAAGGATGTATGCTATAATCATGAAACTTTATATAAATACTCATTACGGTATAATTAAACAAAAATCAATTTTAAAAATTATCCTTGCTACCAACTTCATGCTTCACTGATCATGGACAAAAAAAGGGGGGTAGTGTGAGGTTTACCCTTAGGTTGAAGGTTTTTTTTTCTGTGAAGGATGTATGCTATTGTCATAAAACTTTATATAAATACACATTAGGGTCTAATTAAACAAAAATCATAATAAAATTTTACCCATGGAACCAACTTAAGCTTCATGCCTCACTGATCGCAGGAAAAAAGTGTGATAGTATGAGGTTTACCCTTAGGTTGAAGTTTATCATGAAACTTTATATAAATACTCATTACGGTATAATTAAACAAAAATCATTTTAAAAATTTATCCTTGCCACCAACTTCATGCTTCACTGATCATAGACAAAAAGGGGGATAGTATGAGGTTTACCCTTAGGTTGAAGTTTTTTTCTGTGAAGGATGTATGCTTTTATCATGACACCTTATATAAATACACATTATGATATAATTAATAAAAATCATAATAAAAATTTATCCTTGCTACCAACTTCATGCTTTACTGATCACAGAAAAAAAGTGGGGTAGTATGAGGTTTAACCTCAGGTTGAAGTTTTTTTTCTGTGACTGATGTATGCTATTATCATGAAACTTGTATAAATACATATTAGGATATAAATAGAAAAAACAAAAAATATTTACCATTGCCGGCAACTTTATGCTTCACTGATCACAGAAAAAAGGGGGATAGTTTTAGGTTTATCCAAATGTTGAAGTCTCTTTTTTATACGACCGCAAAATTTTTTGCGGTCGTATATTGGTATGGTGTTGTCGTTGTCGTCATCGTTGTCGTTGTCTGTAGACACTTTAGTTTTTGGTCAATAACTTAAGTTCCAGTAGATCAATCCTTATAATTATGAAATTTTAACATAATGTTCTTTGGTACAAAAGGAAGGCTTGGCTTAGTTTTGGTCATTGTGGCCCCAACCGTTTTTAAAAAAGGGGCCAAAAAGGGTTAAATTGGGTGTTTTCACATGTTTGTCTGTAGAATCTTTTTTATTAATCGGATTTTGATGGGGTTTCTTTCAGTGTGCTCCTGAGGAAATTTCCAATCTTGGGTATGCCAACAGATTTCATGTAGAATGTACCGCTCACGAGATAAATGGGGCCTAACAGGGGCAAATCTCCAAAAAGATAATTTTTTTTATTTTAAGTCCGATTTTGATGCATTTTTTTTTAATGGATTCCTTGTGAAAAATTAATATGCAATCAGCTATTAGATTTTTGATAACTTGTTTCCTTTCTTAGCTATGAGGGGCCGAACAGGGCCAAAATTGTGAATTTGCAGATTATGTAGAATTTTTATACCCCCCGCAAACAAAGTTTGGGGGGGTATATAGGAATCACCCTGTCTGTCCGTCCGTCCGTCTGTCCGTCCGTCTGTCCGTCCGTCTGTCCACACTTCTCGTAAGCGCAACTCCTCTTAAACCACTTGAAGGATTTTGATGAAACTTTACACAAAGGAAGGACACTATATGGAGATGTGCATGAAGGAATATAATTATTGTCCGAAACCAGGAAGGGGAGATAATTCGACTTTGACTTTTCGTTGATTCCCTATATATGGCTTTCTTCGTAAGCGCAACTCCTCTTAAACCACTTGAAGGAATTTAATGAAACTGTACACAAAGTAAGAACACTATATGGAGATGTGCATGAAGGAATATAATTATTGTCCGAAA
>MJUU01016173.1:40020-84841 GCA_002080025.1 Modiolus philippinarum | reverse complement strand
TCATGCTTCACTGATCATAGACAAAAAGGGGGATAGTATGAGGTTTACCCTTAGGTTGAAGTTTTTTTCTGTGAAGGATGTATGCTTTTATCATGACACCTTATATAAATACACATTATGATATAATTAATAAAAATCATAATAAAAATTTATCCTTGCTACCAACTTCATGCTTTACTGATCACAGAAAAAAAGTGGGGTAGTATGAGGTTTAACCTCAGGTTGAAGTTTTTTTTCTGTGACTGATGTATGCTATTATCATGAAACTTGTATAAATACATATTAGGATATAAATAGAAAAAACAAAAAATATTTACCATTGCCGGCAACTTTATGCTTCACTGATCACAGAAAAAAGGGGGATAGTTTTAGGTTTATCCAAATGTTGAAGTCTCTTTTTTATACGACCGCAAAATTTTTTGCGGTCGTATATTGGTATGGTGTTGTCGTTGTCGTCATCGTTGTCGTTGTCTGTAGACACTTTAGTTTTTGGTCAATAACTTAAGTTCCAGTAGATCAATCCTTATAATTATGAAATTTTAACATAATGTTCTTTGGTACAAAAGGAAGGCTTGGCTTAGTTTTGGTCATTGTGGCCCCAACCGTTTTTAAAAAAGGGGCCAAAAAGGGTTAAATTGGGTGTTTTCACATGTTTGTCTGTAGAATCTTTTTTATTAATCGGATTTTGATGGGGTTTCTTTCAGTGTGCTCCTGAGGAAATTTCCAATCTTGGGTATGCCAACAGATTTCATGTAGAATGTACCGCTCACGAGATAAATGGGGCCTAACAGGGGCAAATCTCCAAAAAGATAATTTTTTTTATTTTAAGTCCGATTTTGATGCATTTTTTTTTAATGGATTCCTTGTGAAAAATTAATATGCAATCAGCTATTAGATTTTTGATAACTTGTTTCCTTTCTTAGCTATGAGGGGCCGAACAGGGCCAAAATTGTGAATTTGCAGATTATGTAGAATTTTTATACCCCCCGCAAACAAAGTTTGGGGGGGTATATAGGAATCACCCTGTCTGTCCGTCCGTCCGTCTGTCCGTCCGTCTGTCCGTCCGTCTGTCCACACTTCTCGTAAGCGCAACTCCTCTTAAACCACTTGAAGGATTTTGATGAAACTTTACACAAAGGAAGGACACTATATGGAGATGTGCATGAAGGAATATAATTATTGTCTGAAACCAGGAAGGGGAGATAATCCGACTTTGACTTTTCGTTGATTCCCAATGTATGGGTTACCTCATACGCACAACTCCTCTTAATCCACTTAAAGGATTTTGATGAAACTTTAGACAAAGGAAGAACACTATATGTAAATGTGTAAAATGTCAAATAGGCTGAAAAAAAGGTGAATTTTATATTTGTCTGATTTAGACAGTGTTTTCATTGGAACCCTTTGGAAAAGTTTTTTCTTGAAGATTATATCATTGTGTCCATACTTGTATTGTGTCCATACTTGTACTGTGTCCATACTTGTACTGTGTCCACACCTGTATTGTGTCCACACCAACTTAATTTTGCACTTACCATATCGATTCAGGATTCAATTAGCGGGGGGTATCTTTGGCTGCCATTCGGCGACAGTTCTTGTTATTTTTCATCTGATTTCAATGGGATTTTTTTCTTTGGATTTCTCTTGATCTAAGCTTTCAGCAGTATGTAATGGATTTGGCGTAGTTCTTACCGTTTCAGAGCTACAAGGGGTCAAAGGGGCCAACATTGCAATTTTTCAAAATATGTCAAATCTTTATTTTTCATCGGATTTCGATGGGATTTTTTTCTTTGGATTCCTCTTGATCTAAGCTTTCAGTAGTATGCCAACGGATTTTGTGTAGGTCTTACTGTTTCTGAGCAACAAGGGGTCAAAGGGGCCAAAAATGCAATTTATCTAAATATGTCAAATCTTTATTTTTCATAAGATTTCAATGGGATTTTTTCTTTGGATTCCTCTTGATCTAAGCTTTCAGCAGTATGTCAACAGATTTTGTGTAGCTCTTACCGTTTCCGAGCTACAAGGGGTCAAAGGGGCCAAAATTGCAATTTTTCTAAATATGACATAACTTTATTTTTCATCAGATTTCGATGGAATTTTTTTCTTTGAATTTCTATGGATGTAAAGTTTTAGTTGATAGTACATATTTTGCATAGCTCTTATGTTTTTTTCATCAGTAAGTGATCAAAAGGGTTGAATTTTTCCCTATCTTGTTCCTAGCTAATAACTGTGTCAAGCTTCTTTTTGTGTCCATCTAATTATTTTGTCAAGCTCTTTACTGTGTCCACATTCACTTTAAACTACTTTTGTTGAAATTTCAGTGGTTGACATGCTGCGGTCGTATCATGCTGCACTCGGCGTAGCCCTTTATTTTAAAGGTTGTATGCTATTATCATTAAACACCCATTAAATTAAATACCCATTAGGGTATGATTAAACAAAAATCATAATAAAAATATACCCATGCCACCAACTTCATGCTTTACTGATCACAAAATGTAGCATTGTTCAAAATAGTTGTGAGGCAGGCATTGTGTCCGTTAGACACATATTCTTGTTTTTTGTAGTATTAGGCATTTGATGGAAAGGTAACAAATATTTTGTGTTCATTGTTCTTTACTATTTGTTTGAATAAAATATAATTCAGAAGAACAACAGCATGATTGCAATATTCAGATTATTATTCTAACTGCTGCAAAAATAGATCTAGATCTTCCAATAGATGAAAAAAAGATCTTTCGAAATGTATACTTTAAGTATAAAGAACATGTATTTTCTAATATACTCTGTATGAATTAATTAAAATAACACTTAAATGTAAAAAGATGTTAATTTTACAGCAATTTTTTGTCCTAACACAGGCTAATAAAATTATCAACGCACATGTTTGCATGTGTGATAAGATAAAAAATTTTGTTGGTTCTATTACACTTACAATGAAAATTGAAACATAGCTATTGCCGTTCTTATTGACGTCAAAAGCTTAAAATCGCTAATATAAACAAGAAAATAAATAAATAAATACAATGAAATTAATAGTTGTAAACATAATTATTATCGCTGAAAACAATATTCTTTACTTTTTTGTTACTGTTGAATTCATTGGTCATGTTAGTTTAGACCATTAGGTTTTAAAGTACAAAGATGGTTGACCTAAAATTATTTATGAATATAATAAGCAGATTTGTTACTATGTTTACAACAATTTTGTTTTATTTTATTGTTTTACCCTTTTATGACCCTCCAATCAAATAAGTAAGCACACATGTGTTTAGCAGGGATATGATACTTAATTGTCTTTCAGACATGAATACCTGGCGCAGGGGCGTGTCATTCACCAGTATTATATCCAAGTTACATGAGTTACATAAAACCTTATTGTATACAAAGCTTACCTTACTTTGCAGGATCAAATCTTCAAAGAACGATGTGAGACGATGTTACAGAGAGCCTCAGAAGGTTATAACTCCACAATCATGGTCATGGGAGCTGTAAGTTAAAGTTTTGATGAAGTTTGTTACTAGTTATTAAATATTATTACAATTATGGTCCTGGAAGTTTCAAAATGGAACGAGACTGACATACTCTACAGTCTCTAAAACAAGAACTAGTTGATTATGAAATTCATCACATCGAGTTAAATAAATTTTGCAAATGTTTGAAAGTGAGGCTTGCTGGTCTTTTAAACATTTGAAAATTTATTAAATGAGATGTAAGAAATTTCATAATTAACTTGTTTAAGTTTTATAAACGGTTTCTCCAATGACTGGATAAATACACCAAGGATTTGTTGGGAAATTTCACGAGATTTGTTCTCCTCTCTAGAGAGGAGAACAAATCAAATGTTTCAACACCAAATAGTCAATGTGAAACCTGGATAGAGATTAGAGAAATGGCTATATATCTTTGTTGAGCTACAGAATCTGTTTGTTACAAATCAGATGTTGTTTTTGGTCCAATGATGACGGACATATAATGCTGTCTTGTCTTGGCACATTGTCTTGGTGCACTTGTTTATTTTGATTTGGCCATGATTTTGTCAGAGAAATTATTTGTTTTAGGCTGATTTATAAATACCAAGTGAAAATGCTTCTCTCTAATAATATGACAATAAAATTTTGAAATATTTAAGTCATGACTAAATTCTGAAAATATAGTGTAACTATGAAAAAATAAACCATTCAAATTTAAATAATTCTACATCTTTTGAACAAATTTCATTGAAATTCATCAAAGAAATCGCCTGAGACATTTTTTTCAAATATTTGATTTATAGGAAATTCACAGTAAAAACCCATATTATCTGGATACCTCTGATTCATGACTGTAACAGTGATAGTAGGAGTTTTAGATACAAATGTATTAGTTTTACTTACCATTGTTACCAAAGATGATCAAGAGATAAGAACTTGTAAGGAATATGGATTCAGTTTGTATTGGACAAAAGTACAAGTTACTGTAGTTCTTGTGTATTGTCTTTATGTAAACCAATTTATTACTTTCTTGCAGTAATTAAGATTTGTCTGAAAGTTTAGATATCAAAGTGTGTTAGAGATTTCTTAATAAAATGTAAACTGCAATATAATTTAATTTAATGCGATTTTTCTTTTTACAATTGTAGACAGGGTCTGGTAAGAGTTATCTGATGTCTGGTACAGAAGATAATCCTGGAATAGCACCACAGGTTTGTATAAATACCTTTTTATCTTGACAATTATAGACAGTGTCTGGTAAGTGTTATCTGATGTCTGGTACAGAAGATAATCCTGGTATAGCACTGCAGGTTTGTATTAACACTGTTTAGCTCACCTGGCCAAAGGCCATGTGAGCTTTTGCCATCACTCGGCGTCCGTCGTCTGTCTGTTAACTTTTATTCAAAGATCTTCTCCTCTGAAACTACTGGGCCAATACTAACCAAACTTGGCCTGAATCATCACCAGGGTATGCACTTTCAAGTTTGTGATTTTTACGTCCGTAGACCAAACAACATGGCCGCTGTTACTAAAAATAGAACATAGGGGTAAATTGCTCTTTTTTTTTTTTAAATTACTCAAAAATCATTACAGATATCAAAATTCTGACATGGACAAAATGATCAGCATGATGAGATCTACCTGCCCTGCAATTTTGGAGAATATCCGTTCACCCGTCTTGGAGTTATTGCACCTTTTCTGTAAAATTTTCAGTTTTTCTTTACTTCTGGTCTTATATATTGAAATTGATAGAAGGTAGAAGTGATGTTTGTATAACAAAAATGTCAGCATAGTAAGATCTACATGTCCTGCAATTTTGAAGAAAATCTGACAACCCACATAGGAGTTATTGCCGCTTTTTCTTTGAATTTTCACAATTTTTGAACGTTTTTACTTTTATTTCAAAAACTGATCGAGATAAAGGTTAAATATGAATTGCAAAAGTTTTGAGGTTTTCCAGAAATACAATTTCTGCATATGTCCAGCAGGTTCACATCTCATCCAAGATGGCCACCAGCAGGGAAGATAGTTTAACATAGGACCCTATGGGAAATGCATTCAAAGATCTTCCCCTCTGAAACCACTGAGCCAATGGGTACCAAATTTTGTCACAATAGTCCTTGGGTGGTCCCCTTTAAATTTTGTGATTTTTGCATTTGTACCTCATCCAAGGTGGCTGCTAGCATGGAGCACAGTTTAACATAGGGACCCTATGGGAAATGCATTCATACGTCTTCTCCTCTGAACCCACTGAGCCAATTGGAACCAAACTCGGTTACAATAGTCTTTAGATGTTTTCCTTCAAAGTTTGTGATTTTTACGTTCTTACCTCATCCAAGATGGCCACCAGCAGGGAACATAGTTTAACATAGAGACCCTATGGGAAATGCATCCAAAGATCTTCTCCTCTGAAACTACTGAGCCAAATTGAACCAAACTTGGTCACAACTGTCTTTGGGTGATCCCTTCCAAATTTGTGATTTTTAGTTTGTACCTCATCCAAGAATGAAAATGTAACATCGGCTGAACTGATTTATAGTATGAATGGGTGGTCTATAGGTGACAATGAATAAAACCAGTGACCAGATGAGCGATACAGGCTCATGTGAGCCTCTAGTTAATTTGTCATTTTTAGACAGGGTCTGGTAAGAGTTATCTGATGTCTGGTACAGAAGATAATCCTGGTATAGCACCACAGGTTTGTATTAACACTTTTTTATCTTGACAATTTTAGACAGGGTCTGGTAAGAGTTATCTGATGTCTGGAACAGAAGATAATCCTGGTATAGCACCACAGGTTTGTATAAATACCTTTTTCCTTCTTCCAAAACTTGAAAAAAATTCGTCTTAAAGTAAAAGTTCTGACAAAAACAGAACAAAATATGACAAGTTTACACAATTGATGTTTCTGATACGTTTTGAAGAAACTGTTTAGTTTTCAATGTAATAAGTGTTTAGAATGAAATTACACCAGAATATGTAATATGTATATGAATTTACAAAATATCAACAGAGATACACAGATAGAGCTTAAACAATTAAACAGAAAATAATGAAAGGATATGGAGTGAATGTTCATGTGACAAAAATGCACACAGTAGAAAACTCCAGTTTATCAAGGACAGGGCTTTTATTCCTGTTTTCATCTATTTATGCAATTTACTTACAATTTGAAGCGTTCAAACAAATAATGTATAGGTTGGGGAAAATATAGTTCAAGGGAAGTGCGGACGTCACGTTGTTATGACAACTTTCATCACATGTCTCTATAGACTGAAATCAAACATTTGAATGACCAAACAAATCAAGATATCTAGAGAGAAGAACAAATAACCAAAAGGGGCCTAAAAGTAAAGCAAAATCAGCTATGGACCTAGCTTTGATACTTTTTACTTTAAAAATTTTATAAAAATTTGAAATTGTAACCTTTTAAATGACATTTGGGCAATGTGCTGCACCTAGGTGCATCAATGCTCATGTTTGAAACCTCGGGGAGTATTTTTTACAGTCTACCAGGACAAGCATCAACATGTAATAAATCAACAGAATTCCCAAATTGTTGTTGATTTGAGGTCTGCAGATGGCTGTTTTGTCAATTTATAATGTAAGCCCCTCAGTTTAAATTGTGAAGGAAAAAAAACAAAATCAACATGTTGTAAATGCAGAAATTTTCACATGGTGGTAATTTTGGCTGTATTCGCAATCAAGAAAAATCCACGAAATTTCACCCCCACTTATAATTTAATTTTGAACTGTGATTTATAAATACAATGACATTGTCAATTATTGAAGTCTTTGAGTGGGAAAATTACACTATCCCAAACATTTTCACGTTTACAGTATTGATTTTGATAACCTGTATATGTAGAAGCTATCCAGAATCACTATTTCTGTCATTGTTTTTTGTTTTTTATAAATCACCTCGAAAGAAACTTGTTATTTCTGAATTAATCATGAAATAGAACATGCTAATTAGTAAAGTATTGGTAAAAAGGGCCAGTGCAATAATTTGAGAATGTAACACTTAATCAAGCTACAGGAGGTAAAAGATAAAATTGAAGTCGTAATTTCCTACCCTAAACACATGGAACATGGAGTATTTTGTTAGTTTTACATCATGGTCTGAGTTATTTCCGAATTATTGCCTGGTCTAAAATGTAATGTATTGAAGGTGTACTGTGCTGTACATGAAAGATTTTCTGTTTTGTTACCTAATCAAAAGTAACATTGTATAATGTATATATAAACAATATTTTATTTCAGATGATCAAAAGATTATACCAACACATCGCAGAGAAAAGTAATCGGGAGTTCTTCATCACAGTCTCCTACTTACAGGTAAATAAATTGTATATGGTAAAGGTACTGTTGTTTGGTAGGATTCCAATATTTTCTGACCTGATACTACTATGAATTAAGTTCCAAAAGAAATGCATTTTTTCCAAGAATTTAAAAGCATAAAATTTGAAACCACTAATTTAGGTACCCACGAAATAGTGATATTTATTATTGTCCATTGTGTATGACCTTACCGGTCTACCTGTTCCTATTGTGTAACCAATTTAACAATTTGATTATTCTGTTCACATTATATTTTTGACCAATTGGTATAGCGATACTACAACATATATTGGAAAAAGTTTTTGGTGGATTGCTATTGTTAACTAATCAACACACTCAGTGTCCTTTTGAATTGTTCAACAATACTATTGTATATCAATCTGTAATAGCCTGGGGGTTTTTACCTTGATTTGTTGATTGAAATAAGGACAATATAGAGTTTATATTTAATGAAAAAAGAATGCACCTTATCAAATTATTAAAATTACATCATTTAAAAATAAATATTGTGATATAAATAAAGGGAATTTAATTTAGTTGTATTTTTTTCATTCCATAAATTGAGTAGATTTATATATCTTTTTATGGTACATTGTAATACTTTTTCAAAGTAAAACTTCCCAGGCTATTACAGATTGATATACAATAGTATTGTTGAACAATTCAAAAGGACACTGAGTGTGTTGATTAGTTAACAATAGCAATCCACCAAAAACTTTTTCCAATATATGTTGTAGTCCAGCAATACCAGTTGGTAAAAAAAATAATGTGAAAAGAATAATCAAATTGTTAAATTGGTTACACAATAGGAACAGGTAGACCGGTAAGGTCATACACAATGGACAATAAAATGACAAAAATGAATTACTTAGGAATTCCACAATATCTATTGTGTATGTGTCCTCTTTCAAAGTTGACCTGGTATTCCAGAAATAACTATGCTAAGTCATAACTATTTTATTCAGTTATTAACCTCAACTTAAATTTTTATTTATTTTACACAAATATTCTGTTTTTGTAGAAAAAATACTTTTTATAGCAGAATTGACTTCATATACAGGCAAATTGACATCTTTTTCTTGGAATTTTTATGTCTGAAATTTTATGTTGTGTTGGTAATACAAATGAGGCACCATTCTTATACCCAGCCACACAAAGTGGCGAGGTATTATGTGATACCCTCAGTCGAGTGTCCATCTGCATGTCTGCCTGTGAGTGTGTGGGTCCGTCCGTCCCCCGAAGGTTTCCGACTGATAACTTGTGAACGAAATGACACAAGGTCTTCAAACTTGATATGCAAATGTTTACCACAAAACTCAGATCGAGTTTGATTTTGGGTTCAGAGGTCTAAGGGGTTCTGGAGTTATGCCCCTTGAAATTTGAAATTTTGCAAATTTTAGGGTTTCCGACTGATAACTTGTGAAAGAAATAACATAATGTCTTCAAACTTGGTATGTAAGTTGTTTACTTCAAAACTCATGTTAAGATCGATTTTGGGCTCAGAGGTCTAAGGGGTTTTGGAGTTATGTCCCTTGAAACTTTGAAATTTTGCGAATTTTAGGGTTTGTGACTGTTAACATGTTAACAAAATTACACAAGGCCTCTAAACTAGTTATGTTAGTTGTTTACCACAAAACTCAGTTCAAGTTCGATTTTGGGTTCAGAGGTCCCAGGGGTTCTAGAGTTATGCCCCTTGAAACTTTGAAATTTTGCGAATTTTAGGGTTTCCGACTGATAACGTGTGAATGAAATAACACAAGGTCTTCAAACTTAGTATGTTAGTTGTTTACCACAAAACTCAGGTCAAGTTTGATTTTGGGTTCAGAGGTCCAAGGGGTTCTGGAGTAATGTCCCTTGAAACTTTGAAATTTTGCAAAATTTAGGGTTTTGTACTCATAACTTGTGAATGAAATAACATGCTGTCTTCAAACTTGGTATGTAAATTGTTTACCACAAAACCCAGGCCAAGTATAATTTTGGGTTCTGCGGTACACATAGTTCTGGAGTTATGCCCCTTTTAACATGGAAATTTTGTGAAACGTGGCGTCTTTTCATTTAATGCTTCATTACTTTTTTTTCTTTATATAAGAATGAGGATCAAATAATAAAACGGTGCCTCATATACATGTTCACTCCATGCAAATTCTGTTATAACTGTGGTTTAGGCTATTACACATCACCTTTTTATGGATATATACATTGTAGATCATGTGTCCTTCACATCTTATAGACCCACAAACAATAGCAAAGAAATTGTTCCTTTGATATGATAGTGATTTTTTACAAGTAATTCTGTAGCTCTAAACTGTCTTTGTAAAAATTTTGAATTTGACAGACTCAAAAATCGAAAATTTTCACAAGAAACTGTGACATGTATAGTGACGCAGTTATAAGTTCTGTTGAGATGCATGGATGTTATAAATATTTTCTGTATTTTGTTTCTGCCAGGCCATGGATGAGAAAATGATGGATTTGTTGAATCCACATAATAACCAAATGACAATCCGTCATCATCCACACAAAGGAATGTAAGTTGACCTTTAAAAAAATTAACAATACTGGACTTAATTTTAACACCACTGAAGTAACAGATATATACTGTTAACAGAGATATGTCAAACTTCCATTGCTCAAACACCCAAGGGAACGATGATTCAAGTTAGACGGATGAACTAGTTATAAAGGTGGAACTATGGTTTAACTTGAACAAACGGACCAGAAAAAGGGTTTGAGGCATATGTGGTGTCAGAGCTATTGCAGTGCAAGTCATGGAAGTTCAAATATATTATGTTTTATTATATTTGAACCATTATTTAAGGTTCTACATAGATAAGATTATCATAAATGCAGAACTTGGAAATTCTAAAAGCAACCAGTGTATACCATGTCAGCCAGGGCATTTCAAATTATTAGGATAGCCAAGAAGTAATATAAGCATTACTTGTACCATTAATTGATTGATTGATGTTTTATGCTAAATTCAGCAGTATTTCAGCTATATGGTGGTATGAAATGTTAAATATATAGAACCATTATAATAAATATATAAAACGAATCCACATAAGATTGTAATGCTTTATACAAATGAAATAAAATGTGTGAAATACCAAAAACATCTGTTTTGTATGTTAAGTATAACAATTTAAAAAAACTTAAAAGATTGATCAATTTAAATCTTGCTTAATAAACTGAGAGTTTTAAAAATTGAATGAATTTGCCATTTTAAGACAATTTTCATTTTCACCACAATCTTGAAAAAATTTAACTGATATAATATATGTTTTTGACACAGATTTGTGGATGGACTATCAGAAATGGTTGTACATAGTTATGAAGAAATGTCAGAACTGTACGAACAAGGAAGGCGTGTGTATGAAGCTGGTGGATCAGATTTAAAAGGAAGCAGGGCCAGGTTTGTAATGCCTCTGATATAATTCGTTTGAAAGTATATCTAGATTTCTGATGGATTTAGGGTAGAAAACGCTAATGTTCATATCCATGAAATTTTCTGTAAGTTGGCGCAATAGAAGAGCCCATCCTATTTACCTAAAATATGTAATAAAAAGTATGGGTCACCATGGTTGTTTCTCTAAAAATTGAGATCAAAGTTTCCCCATTTTTTACCTTTTTTCACCTATATTTGCATAGAAAATATAGAAAGACAATACAAAAAAATGTATTTGACTTCTTAGAAATGGAACTTTTTATCCATGAGAATTGATATATTTTTGTAAATAGTTAGTTTATGGTATGATCTATTTGATACAAAAGTCAAACCTTCCCCATATCCAACTCTTTTATTTTTTCAAATGCGTGATGGAATAGCACAGCCTCTCAGTGTCTATCTACCTTAAGAAGACAATTTGATTATGTTAAAAAGACAGTTTGCTTATTGACATACATTTATTTTCTTCTAATTCCAATTCCCAATATACCTCAAAACAAGTTATTGTCTAGATGTATTAAATTTTGGTTTATTAATTGATGGCATTAGCTCAGATACCTGAAAAAAGAAGTGTCTGTTTATTTGATTTGGATTCCCAAATACCAGTACTGCAAACCAGATAATTTTCTAGAGATATTAATTTGTGGTATATTCATGGTATTTATATAAATCCAAAAAAAGAGAAGCTTGGAGAACATGGGAAAATTGATTTGCACGAAGAATGTGTCTAAGAATTGTTAGTGAGAAATTTCCAGCAAATGCTAAATTGAGGATCCCATTTATGACAAAAATTTCTTAACATTCATTCCATGAGAAAATCTATTTGCATGTAGGCAGTGTGCCTCCACAGTTACCCATCTGTTTTCATTCCTAGCTTTGTTAGTGCTCAGCATATTTGATAGATGTTTTTGCATCCTTTCTCTCTATCTAAATTGTTAAGACCAAAGCAGGTTTGGAAACATAGAGACCTTTGACATACATGTATATCCAATGTATATTGCACAAAAATTACTAGATTTATATTGAATAAGAACTGTTTATTCTACCTAATTTTGAAAATCATAGGTGCTTGATGAGAAAAATGCCGTCAGCGTAATTTCTTATAAAATCATGACATTATAAATCAAGAATAGACTAAAGTCATAATATCAATAGGGTCTGTAAGTCTCGTCATGTGACACTGAGAAATCACGATAAAATTGTAATTTGAAAACAATTCCTGCAAAAATATGACGTTTGGGGATTATGACATCCAAATTTTTTGCTTGAAACGTCATAGGGTTTTGTTAAAAATGCACTTTCGGGTACAAATTATATACCCGGAAGTTCCAAAAATGGATGAGACTTACAGACCCTATATCAATACACCACTTTTAGTAAATACTGTAAACCAACTAATTTTTATGCGATCTTTGCGAGAGAAAAATATCGTGAAAATAAATTGTTGGGAATATTTCTAATCCTCATATAAATGCATTAACAGAAATTGAAAATCGCGAAAATTTGTTGCAGCGAAGTTCTCCTTGAGGGATAAAACATAGATAAAGTATATGTGAAAATAAGTTGATTTACAGTAGTTGTACATTGTACCTTTTATTTTATATTTTCAGGGCACATTCAGTATTCTCTATCACCATAGAGCAGAAGGAAAGACAATCCAGTAAAGTAGGAGTCAGATCTGTATTGTCCCTAGCAGAAATTGCAGGTATTATATAATCATGTCCATTTATTACTCTTTTCAGCCCTGACATCTGGTTATAGCCATGTTGAGCAATTGCCATCACTTAACTTGCATTTGTCATCCATCCTTCCCTAGTCTGTCCACCCATCATAGACTTTCATCACTTCCAAGACCTTCTCCAACCCCTGGACTAGTTAGAACCAAACTTAGTCATCATAGCTCTTGTGTGATTCCTTCCAAGAAATTCATCAAGCAAGTCCATACCTCATCCAAAAGGGCTGCAAGTAGGGATTCTTTAGTTTAACATTGGACCCTATGGAAAACATATTCAAATATCTTCTTCTCCAAAACTATGGAAAACACATTCAAGATCTTCTTCTTACATTGTAGAAAGTGCTAGTCTTATTAGAACCAAACTTAGTATCAATCACAATGTTCTTTTATAGATAGTCCTATAAGTAATTCTTAATATGCCAGCATGAAGAACATGCTATTTTTAGTTCGCCTCAACGAAGTTGAGGGGGACTATTGGAGTACCCTCGGCATCCTTGTCCGTGTCCGCATATGGATATATATCTTGGGAACTATGAAGGGTAGGATCATCAAACTTTGTATACAGGTCCATCTTGGGTTGTCTCACAGCCTCTAGGAAAATTAGTTTTCTTTGACCTATATTTTACACTTGATTGTCTTACATTTATTTTAAGGCCCAACTCCATATCTCAGCTACTGTACATGGTAGGATCATCTAACGTTGCATGTGCATTCATCTTTAGCGGAAGGTCAGCATCCAGACAAAATTAGGTCACTTTGACCTACATTTTTCGCATGATTGACTTGCATTCAAATTTACATCCTAGTTCATATCTCAGTCAACTGGTGTACATCGTAGGATCATCTTGCCTTGCATGTGCATGCATCTTTGGTGGTAGGTCAGCATCCAAGCAAAATTATATCACTTTGACCTACATCTTCCTTATGATTGACTTACATTTAAGTTTACATCCGAGTTCATATCTCAGTTACTGTACATGGTAGGATCATCTTATCTTGTATGTGCATGCATCCTGGGAGGTAGGTCAGCATCCAGGCGAAATTAGGTCACTCTGACAAACATTTTCTGCATGATTGACTTACATTTAAGTTTCCGTCCGAGTTCATATTTCAGTCAGTGTGCATGGTAGGATCATCTAGCCTTGTATATGCATGCGTCATTGGCAGTAGGTCAGCATCCAGGCAAAATTAGGTCACTTTGACCTACATTTTCCACATGATTAACTTACATTCAAGTTAACATCTTAGTTCATTTCTCAGTTACTGTACATGGTAGGATCATCTAGCCTTGCATGTGCATGTGCATGCATCATAAGCTGTTGGTCAGCATCCAGGCAAAATTGGGTTACTTTCACCTTCATTTTCCACATGATTGACTTACATTCAAGTTTACATCCAAGTTCATGTTTCAGTTCCTGTACATGATAGGATAATCTACCCTTGCATGTACATGCATCTTTGGCAGTAGGTCAGCCTCCAAGTAAAATTAGATCACTTTGACCTACATTTTCTGCAAGGTTGACTTACAGTTAATTTTATGTTTGAGTTCATATCTCAGTTACTGTATGTGGTAGGATCATCTAACCTGACATGCACATACATCTTTGGTGGCAAGTCAGTATCCAGGCAGTGTTGTGTCTTTTTGACCTACATTTTCTGCTTGATTGACTTATCATTGAATTGATCATCATAGTTTGATTTTCAGCTACTTAATGTTATATGTTAAAGTAAATTCAGATATACATCTTTCCTGATGTAAAGTTGGATCAAGGCAAAGTTATTGTGACCATATGCCACAACGAGGTGAACTTTGTAATCGTTGATAACCTATGTTTAGAAAACTTTTATTGATTCCTACATTTCCATTAAAATTTATCATTCAATCCATATTCAATTTTAGATATAAAATATAATTTTTTATCAAAATTTGATACTTTTCCTAAAAGTGGCTGATAATGAAATTAGATTGATGACTAACATTTCTTATAAAAAAATAATTTAGATGTGCTTGGCAAACTTTTGATCACAAAAAAGTTCAAACAATGAATTGTTTTCAACTCCCATAAAATACTGCATGAAGTAGAATAAATAAGGGTTCTATCCATCAATGGTGTTTTTCTATTCCTAATCAAGCCATGGAAGTTCAATTGTATATTAAAAAATACTGGTTGCGAATTTGTTTTCATGACTTCAACTGAAATATGCTCATTTATTTTTTCAGGATTTGACCATGGTGGAAGTACTGATCCTAAAGTTGTTGCAGGGTAGGCTTTGTAACTTAATCTTCCGTTATAGATGTTTGCTCCTTAGCTAAAAAATAATGTCTATTTTGCTTGCTGACGAAAAAGGCAAATAACTTCAAATAGAAATACGTTTGGCATTTGTCAGTCTCATTTTTGCCATGCAAGCAATTTTTAGATTTTGAAGTGAACTCCCCTGTATTTTTCATACATGTAACAAAAGAGGTATGTATCCATGAATGGCTATTACATAATAATATTTAAACAAGTAGTTTCTATAAGTTTATCAGATTTAGCCTTTAGATATATATAATAAAAGTGTGAAACGAAATAGGTGATCACCGGTCATAATGTGTTAATGCTTCAAAATGAGTTGGAAAATACATGTACATATATATTACTAAAATATCAATGCCCAAGGAGTGAACATATTTATACGACCGCAAAAATTTGCGGTCATATTATGTTATAGCCCAGTCGGTGTTTGCATCAGCGTCTGTGTCTGTGGACAGCATAACTTTGGTTCTAGTAAACAGATTATTTTCAAATTTTAGTTTGAGGTTTCTTGGCACAAGCTTTAGCCCGGGTTATAATTATTGATTTCTGGCCCCGCCCGTTTCAGAAAAAGGGGTAAAATTGGGTATTTTCGTGTTTGTGGACAGTATAACTTTGTTTCTAGTGGACGGATCATTCTGAAATTTTAGTATGTTTCTTGGCACATGCCTAAGCCCTGGTTAGAATTTCATGTTGCTGGCCCCGCTCACTTCAGAAAAAGGCCAAAAGGTTTAAATCGGGTGTATTCACATATTTGACTACAGAATCTTTATTATTTACCATATTTTGATGGAGTTTCTTTCAGTGTGCTCCTTAGCAAATTTCCAATCAGGAGTATTTCAATGGATTTCAGGTGACATGTACCATTCATGAGATAAATGGGGCCCAAAAGGGGCGAATTTCAAAAATTTTATTTTTTATAATTAGTCTGTTTTTTATGCATATTTTTGCAATAGATTCCTTATGAAAAATTAATTTGGTGCTGCACCATCAGATTTTTGATAACTTGTTTCCTTTCTGAACTATGAGGGGGCAACGGGGCCAAAATTACAAGCATGCAGATAACCAAAAATTATTATTTTTCATCAGATTTAGTAGGGATTTTTTCTTTGGATTCCTCTAGTTGTAAGCTTTCAGTAGTATGATAATGGATTTGGCATAGCTCCTTTGGTTTCCGAGCTATAAGGAGTCAAATGCGCCAAAATTGAATTTTTTTTTAAATTTGTGAAATCTTTATTTTTCATCAGATTTTGATGGTATTTTTTCATTGGATTTCTCTCGATGTAAGCTTTTAGTTGGTAGTCAACAGATTTTGCATAGCTCTTATCTTTTTTTATCCATAAGTGATCAAAAGTGTTGATTTTTCTCTCTAGTTTTTGTCCAGCTAATTACTGTGTCAAGCTTCTTTTTGTGTCCCTCTAATTATTGTGTCAAGCTCTAATTTACTGTGTCCACATTCACTTTAAACTACACTTGTTCAAATTTCAGCGGTCAACATTCTATGGTCGTATCATGCTGCGCTTGGCGTAGCCCTTTATTGACATTTTAACATGAAAACTACAAGTCAATACACATGTATTGGAAAACATGAATACCTTTCACTATTAGTTAGTGTGTTTGTATAATGTCGTAATATAATTTAATGTTTTAGTGTACAAGGCATGGCTAGTGTGTTGAACACGTTAGGAGGACCAAAGAAAGGAGGGGCAATTCCATACAGAGATTCTGTTATAACAAGGGTTTTACAGGTTTGTTTAATGTTACTTGAACTCTAAAAGGACTGAAATTTTTTATTCTGCAAGCTGACAAGGGGTTACTGTAAACATAGTAACTTCACTGTGTAGTAATAGGGTCTGTAAGTCTCGTACAATTTTGAAACTTCCAGGGACAATTTTTGTACCTGAAAGTAGCATTTTGCATGATAATAAAGGACGTTCTAAACAAAATATTAAACGAATAATACTAAAACATCATCTTTTGGCGGGAGTCGTTTTCAAATTTCAATTTAGTCGTGATTTCTCGATGTCACATGACAAAACTTACAGGCCCTATTATCGCTATTTTCACGGTTGACAAAAGACTCTGAAAATCAGTACCCGCAATTATGACAGAAACATGCAAAAAGTACTTATATTTTTTAGTTGTTCCTAAAAACTGTGAAAATCGATACCCTTGAATATTTCCCAGTTGAAGGAACCGCAAGAATTAGCAGCCAAGAAAATTATTATGTTTAAAGTATTTTTTAAAGTAAAAGTTATAATCTGACAAGAATACACATTTAAACTGACTAAAACAACCATTTTGTTTTGAAAATCCCTATTTTGAACCTTACAAATGTATGTTTTTATAACTTAATAAAATACTGTATAAACATTAAGAAAAATTAAACTTACACATGTGCATCCGCATAGAGAGTACATACAAGGTTTGTCCAAATAATACCTCTTGCAATTTTGAAGTTTATATTTCATTGAGTAATGCAATTACACAAAAATATAATCATAAACAAAACAATTGAAAGAAAGTCAACAGCAAAATAGAAATGAAATCGGATAATTCTCAAAAAAGATGCCTCCAACTTTTTAGGGCTATTAAAATCTGTTCTTAGCTCCCAACCCTTAATTTAAAATTCGATCTGTGTCACCCCATTCAAAAAGACATATACATATCAAACTTGGTGAATGCAACTGAAATTTGCTTGTACTGAAAACTTTGTAAAGTTTCACTTTTATGCATATTATGTAATTTGTTTCTATATATCTCTCTTTATTTTATATAGGAAAGTCTTGGTGGAAATGCTGTTACTTTAGTGTTTGCAGTTGTCTCCCCTGTAGGTAAGTCTCCAGATAAACAATTAATCCATATTTGGTGTTTTGAGGCTAGATAAGACTATGATACAGTAAGAAATTATTGTAAGATTTTTTTTTTCAATAAATTGTGATAAAAAGGGTCAAGTTCCTGCTGGAATAACACAATTATCGTTTGGTTTCCAAAAATGAGATTGACATGAATTGCCTCCCTTGCATCATGTATTCAAGTCTTTGAAGGGCAAATTAATGACCTATTTATAAAATGTTTGAATAGAGATAACAGAAAAATTGTCTTCACAAATTAAATTTATTTTGTATTAGACAGAACAAATTGCCTACAGCATTGAAGAGGATCAAAGTATTTTGGTACCTTTTCCAAGATGTTGGTTCAAGTTAAGGCCATACAAAATTAATTAATTGATTCTCAGGCCATTTTTCATTGAAACAGATGAGGGAGGGAGGTCATTTTTTTTATCATTTTATTTGCCAAAAAATAGATGAGGCAGCTTTTTACATTGTAAAAACCACCAAAAATGAAGTGAGGGAGGTGATTTTTTATTTTTATTTTATTGAAATGGTAAAAAATAGGGTCAATGGGGGGCTTTTTTTAAGCCTCCAACTAGATGAGGGAGGGCCTGAGAACCAATAATTTTTTTTTCATGGCCTAAAGTTCAAAAAGTTCAAAATTTCTGAAATCCTTGTTTTGTTTTCAAGTGATCAATAATCCCTGGCTCATCATAGCATACTCAGAATTTCATGCTATGTTGTTGCCTGATAACTCTAAATTCATAGTTGGAAGTTACATTAAAACATCATTACAATGCCTGTATTTGTCAACACATTTCTGAGTATTATCAGTTTGTTTTAGTGATATGTTGAGGGAAATTTATACTGAAAGTGAAGACTATTGGGAATAGTTACTTTCAAAATTGTGGCTTTAAGTAGATGGAAATGAAATTCGTTCATTATAACAAAGTTTTTTTCTGTATTTATGTTTTCATGGTTGAGCAAGTATTGCCACTATGAGAAAATAGTTGGCAAACATCACCTTATAACCCATTCATTGTATTATATATTAAATATTAATATATTTTATAAAATCATAATTAAATTTACTTTTATTTTAGACAAATCAGTTCATGATACTTTGACAACTCTACAGTATGCACAGTATGCAAAAAATACCAAGAATCGTGTTAAAATGAATCTGGTGAGATTTTTATAACCTTGTCAGATATGTATAAGTCTACTAGTCTCTGAAGTGTTGTTCAAATGTGATTGTGTTTGTATTGATAAATTTGATTTGCTCACATAGAAATTTTCAGGGGGATTTAATTTCATATTTTACAATTTGAACCAATGGCTTTTTTGGCTGATATTTCAAAGTGTTCCAGATTGAAATCAATGAAAAACATAGGAAGACTGCATAAATCCTTTACTATACCATGGTCTAACCATATATTCTTTTCCGGTACATGTACAAAATGAACTTCACAGCTGAGGCACTAACGGGATATCTTTCTATTTGAGTATTGATTATACCCCCTGCTTTAGCTGGCAGTATATAGTGATCATGGTGTCAGTTCGTTCTTCCGTTTGTTCATTCGGTCATTTGTTGGTCCATCGGTCCACCATTTGGTAAAGTTACTTACTTTGTGTGTGGGACAACTCCTCCTAGACCACTTGATGAGACCACTTGATGAAATTCATTGAAACTTTCACAGAATGTTTTGTACACATTGCCATTGTGCACCATCTACAACATGTATTTATAAATTTGATTTGATCTTTTATGGGGGGAAGCGGGGGGTATGATATCAGTGAGCTTTGCTCACATTTTTCTAGTTTAGAATGCGTTTATGAGACCTTGTATTAGAAAAGAGATAAATATTGTAATTTATGATCTTTGGAGCTAAATATATCTTTCTCTCACAAATTGTCAAAAAATAAAAACATTCTTAGATCTACACTATTGCTAGGATGAATATATTTGTTATTTTAGTCCCAGATCCTGGCATAAGACTATACAATTATGGCCTTTTGTAGAGGTGAATATGCTGATAATTATCTTGACAATATGTTCATTCTAGAAGCACCATATGCATTATAAACCAGAGTATATGTTGTTTTGATGAAGAGAATTATGGAGTCTTAACATTTTTGTATTTTTTATTGATATTTTTAGGATGAAACACATGATATTATCAACGACCTGAGAGATGAGATTTCTAAACTGCGCGAAAAGATTGCAGCACAATCTCAGCCCAATAAAGAAGATGTACTGAAAATGGAGGTAAATAAAACATGTTATTAGATTTTTCTCTTAAGAGATTGGAGTTGAAATGATTTTTAGTTTTGAAATTTTGATATTTGTTCATTTTGGGGGGGGATATCTCTTTTCTTTCTTCAAGGGGTTCTCAATTTCCTCCTGTCTCTAAAAATGATTTTTGTTATAATTGATTTTTAATTCCTTTGATATTGCATTACCTTTAATATAATAACAGTTAAGTTTCTGGACATATTGCTTGGGATACATCCATGAATTTATAGATATAAGAAGGGGAACTGCTCTTGATCATTCTTCTCATAGATTTCTTTGTTCTATGGTAAAAAATTACATTTATCTTTTTGGAAAAATAAGTCGAAAGAAACAGGATTTGATAAATGTATTCTGTTTCTTTTAAGGTGGTACAGGGGTCTAAAATTTTGTCTGATAGAATTTTCTGATATTTTCATGATTTACCCTTTGATATTAGAGCATACGAAAAATAAAATAAAAATAAGGGGTCACCAGCCATATAAGAATGAATTTAATATGAAATGTAAAAATCTGCTATTTTGGTTGAAATAATAGGGAAAATTAGCGAATTCTAGCAAAATTTTAAATTATTTTAGGGCTATTCCAGTAAAAATTTCCACAAGGGGGTGGAATGCCACTTATTAGTTCGCCTCAACGAAGTTGAGGGGGTCTATTGGTGTACCCCCGGCGTCCTCGTCCGCGTCCGCATCCACGTCTACGTCTACGTCTACGTCCGCGTCCGCATTTGGGCATATATCTCTGCAACTATGAAGGGTAGGGTCATCAAACTTTGTGTGCAGATGCATCTTGGGCCATCTCACAGCCTCTAAGAAAATTAGGTCTCTTTGACCTATATTTTCCGCTTGACTGGCTTTCATTTAATTTTAGGTCCGAGTTGATATCTCAGTAACTGTACATGGTAGGATCATCTAACCTTGCATGTACATGCATCTTTGGTGGTAGGTCAGCATCCAGGCAAAATTAGGTCACTTTGACCTATATTTTCTGCATGATCGACTTACATTCAAGTGTATATCCGAGTTCAGATCTAAGCAACTGTACATGGTAGGATCATCTAACCTTGCATGTGCATGCATCTTTGGGGGTAGGTCAGCATCCAGGCAAAATTAGGTCACTTTTCCGTTTATGTCGGAATTCTGGTCTCCATAACTGTACATGGTTAGATCATTTAGCCTTTGTATAAGGGATGGTAAATGAGCACCCTGGCAAAATTGGGTTTCTGTGTCCATGTGCCATAACGAGGCGAACTTTGTAATCGTTGATTACCTATGTTTTTTATACCCCCTACCAGGAGAAAAAAAATTAAATACAGTAGAACTTCGATGGCTCGAACTGCAATAGCTTGAACACCATGGATGTCTCGAACCCTTTTTCTGGTCCCTTTTGTTCAAGTTTAAACATAGTTCGACCTCGATTTCTCAAACACTCCTGTAACTCAAACTGTTTTCATTGGTGCCTTGGGTGTTCGAGCCATGGAAGTTTAGACTGTATATAATTACACTATTAGGATACAATAGAAATTTACCAACCACCAACAGAAAAAAAAATAAATGGTGTTCCACCCCCTGGTGGGAATTTTAAATGGAATAGCCCTTAGTTTCATCAGATAGAATTTTTTAAAAATTGATAAATTAATAGCTAATACATGTATACTGTCCTTCAATTTCCATGAAAAAAAATTGGCTGTCAGCGAACTTATTTTTGAATAAGTCACGAAAAAGACATTTTTCCTATTATTTCTATACAAATGATCTCCCTTTAATTGAACTGAAGTTAGCTGAAAGGTTTGAAATTCTGCGTGGTTACACAATAAAAATGGCATATTTATTCAGACTTAACATTGAAATTATGTCCTTATCTAGCTGTCAGTAACTGCGAGCATTTGTCCGGACAGTACCTGTGTGTATTGTCTTCATGTTTTATGTACTTCATTGTAAGGGTACTCGTCTTGATAAGTTGGACTTTTTTCTAGTTTGATTTTTACTGTGAGTCTTTTTGTGTATTTATTTTTAGCCATTCACCACACATAGGGGGAGGGTTTGGATCCAAGAAAACGAGTTTAACCCCACCACAATTTTTGCGCCTGTCCCAAGTCAGGAATATGTTGGACATTGGCTTGTCCTTGTCTTCTTCTAAAATTTTAGTTTCTTGATATTGGGGTCATTGGATGTGGTTTGTTTCCATTGATTTATTCACTTTTTTACCTTTTCGGGGCCATTTAGGGCTTACTATATGGTGTGAGGTTCCTCACTGTGTAAGACCATACGGTGACCCCTAGATGTTTTGTTTTTTGTCGTTTTAACCTGGATATGGAATGTTGTCTCCTTGACATTTACCGCATTTCCTTTCTTTTTCATATTAACTATTACAAGACATTGGAAATGGTTTTTGCAACATTCCCATAGTGAATTCCATTTTTTTGTCACATGCACAAGAATGATGCGCAATTTTAAATTCCCGTACTACCTTAAGACAGGCCTGGCATGACAAATTCAAAACACTACTTGTACACATAAGATAGAACAGTAACAATTTATTCAAGCTTCAAAAATTAATACTAGTATTTAATTTTTTTTGCATTATCTGTTCTTTAGTATGTATATGTACATAACATATTGTTGTTTGAAAACAGGCCTTGGTACAAGACTTACAGATTGCCAAGAGATCTACATGGGAAGAAAGAGAGAAACAGTCCAGTAAATATCAAAATGAGAGAAAAACCAACCTGGCAAATAAGGTATGGAATTTGTATACAAAGGTTGATTTTGTTTTTTAAGAGATACATTTTATAATTATAGAGCTGGGTACTATGAAAAAAATGCCTTTGGTGTACAAAGGTACATTGTCAAATACCAAGGTATATCTTTTTTTTTTGGGAGTATATTTCTATACAGATCTTATAGCATGTAGCAAGTGGAATGAACAAGAAGTGAAATGCTGGAAATGTGTTTGAACATGCACTGTCAGTATGGACAGATTTAACGGATCATATTGAATATAATTATTTATAAGGGGGTATTTTTGCTCTTCACAAATTCCCTGATTTTTAAATGTGTTTGATTTTCTTTTCACACACTGAAATTTTTGCAATTTCAAATCAGTTACATTGATCACAATTTTACACGTAAGATATATTTCTGGGATTTGCAATTTTCAATTCATGTTTTAATTACAAATAAAGCAAAAAATTATGAAAAAGTTACTTTCTTTTTCATAATTTTTGCTTTATTTGTAATTAGCACATGATGTGAAGATGGGGTAAATTTCAAGGAGACAACACATCCTATCTCCAGACTAAAACGACCCAAAACAAAGCACCTAGGGGTCACTGTCAATGTTCCTTTTCAAAATGATAGGATATAGATTGCCTGGTCGTAATTAAATTCATAAGGTGTAATCTACCAGTCAAATGGACAACTATTTTTTTGCCCCGCCCACGAATGTGGAAGGGGCATATAGTGTTACCCTTGTCCGTCTTTCCGTACGTCCGGTTAAGTTTAAGTCGATTTCTCAGAAACTGTAAGAGGTAGAACAATGATAATAGGTCAGTACATAGATCTTGGATAGTACTACATAGTTCACTAAGAAGTTTGACTCTTTGACCTATATTTCATGCTTGTGTGACTCTGGTTAAGTTTTGCGTTTAAGTCCATTTCTCAACAACTACACATAATAAGACAATGATGTTTCATCAAATTAATTGCCTTGATGAGTACTACCCAAATCATTGACAATAAGGTGGCTTTGACCTACATTTTTTGCTTCAGTGACTTTGGTTAAGTTTTGCGCGAAAGTCCATTTCTCAGCAACTACATATTATAGGACAATGATATTTCGTCATATTAATTGCCTTGATGAGTACTACCAAAATCATTGACAATTAGGTGGCTTTGACCTACATTTTACGCTTCAGCGACATCGGTTAAGTGCATTTAAGTCCATTTCTCAACAACTACACATTATAGGACAATGATGTTTCATCAAATTAATTGCCTTGATGAGTACTACCCAAATCATTGACAATTAGGTGGCTTTGACCTACATTTTAGGCTTCAGTGACTTCGGTTAAGTTTTGAATTTAAGTCCATTTCTCAGCAACTACACATTATAGGACAATGATATTTCATCAAATTAATTGCCTTGGCGAGTACTGCCCACACCAATGACAATTAAGTGGCTTTGACTTACATTTTATGATTAGGTTATCCTTTGCGATTAATCTTTTGGCGGGGCATCCGTGGCTTTCAGGCACATTTTCTAGTTTGCAGATATATCCATTACAAATATTCAAAATCATAACAGGAATTTTAATATTTTACATGTATGTTGAGAAAATTTTTTGGTTTTAGTCACTAGTTTGCAATATTTGTCATTTGCAGCTCATTTGTAACTTGTACTTATCAACTTTTTGTATTGCGCATACAAAAGTTTTGCAAGTATCGATATCTAGTTGTTCCTAAGTCTTATTTTTATGCACAATACAATTTTCAATAAATTGAGTGTATTTTTATTTAGGGTGTGTTGGAGTGGGTTCAGGATAGTATGAAGAAAGGAAACAGAGAGTTACAAGAAAAATTAATGTTGTTACAGAAGGAAAAGGATCAGGTGAGTCTTAAAAAAAAATCTTGCTTTCCTGTCAGTAGTGCCCTAAAAAAATACCATTATATAGTTGTAAACATTGTTAAACCTAACCTCAACCAAACTGTAGTGTATTTATGCCCCCGCCGCTAGGCGGTCGGGGGCATTAAGGTTTACCCTGATCCGTATGTCCGTCCATACGGCCATCTTTTTGGTTTCTGGATGATAACTTGAGTATCCTGCATCTGATCAAAACCAAACTTGATCACATACTTACTTATCACCCAAGACAGAATCCTATTGATTTCCAGGTTGGTACCCCCAAGGTCAAGGTCATAGTTGCTAAAAATATATTTAAATTTCAATAAAATTTTGGTTTCCAGATGAAAACTTGAGTATACTACATTGGATCAAAACCAAACTTGGTCACATGCTTACTTATCACCGAAGACAGAACCCTAACGATATCCTGGTTGGTACCCCAAGAACAAGGTCATAGTTGCTAAAAATAGACTAAACTTTCATTAAAATTTTGGTTTCAAGATGATAACTTGAGTATACTACATTGGAACAAAACCAAACTTGGTCAGATGCTTACTTATCACCTAAGAGAGAACCCTATCGATTTCTGGGTTGGTACCCCCAAGATCAAGGTCACAGTTGCTTAAAATAGACTAAAATTTCAATGAAATTTGGGTTTCCGGATGATAACTTAAGTATACTACATAGGATCAAAACCAAACTTGGTCACATGCTTGCTTATCACCCAAGACAGAAACCTATTGATTTTGGGGACGGTACCCCAAAGGTCAAGGTCACAGTTGCTAAACATAGACTAAAATTTCAATAAAATTTTGGTTTCCGGATGATAACTTGAGTATACTACATCGGATCAAAACCAAACTTGGTCAGATGCTTACTTATCACCTAAGAGAGAACCCTATTGATTTCTGGGTTGGTACCTCCAGGATCAAGGTCACAGTTGCTAAAAATAGACTAAAATTTCAATAAAATTTTGGTTTCCGGATGATAACTTGAGTATACTAAATAGGATCAAAACCAAACTTGGTCCACATGCTTGCTTATAAGCCAAGACAGAACCCTATTGATTTCCGGGTTGGTACCCTCAAGGTCAAGGTCACAGTTGCTAAAAATAGACTAAAATTGCAATAAAATTTTGGTTTCCTGGATGATAACTTAAGTATCCTGCATCTGAACAAAACCAAACTTGGTCACTTGCTTACCTTTCACAATAGACATAATCCCATAGATTTTAGGGTTGATACCCCCAAGGTCAAGGTCACAGTTGCTAAAAATAGATTATTATTACATATAAGACTGTTTCTCAGATTATTTGTTGGAACTACACATTATATCAAAACCAAACCAGTTCCAGTGCCTATTTATCACAGGAGAAAGTTCCCTTTTTTATAATTATTTGATATATATATATTGTACATAGTTATGCCTTTAATAATTTATGAGTTTGATTGCAAGGAGGCGGGGGCATCCGTGTCCCATAGACACATTCTTCCATTTTGTTTTATAAACTTTAAGCAAACATTTTCTTCCGTAAATGGATGTTTTCCGTGTAAGACAGCCCATGGAAGACAGGGTTGCGTGAAGCTGTCTTACACGGTAAATGTCCAATCCAACGTTCAGATTTGTTCGACATTAAAATTGTTACTAAAATAAACTCCATGGATGATTTTACGTCACAATTGAGAACTCCACAAGAAATGGCAATATTTACATGTACTTCCATCTGGTTGATCGTTGTATTTTATGGAAGAAATAGGTTCTTACATTTGACCAAAATTAAAGATTGGGATATCATCCAGTTGTGTGGGAAATTCTACGTCTTTTACCCTCGTTTCACTCCTGAAAGACAGAATTTCTTACACTCATGAAAGATATCCTTTATCTTTAATATGATCTTGAATAAGAACCTATTAATATTAGATACTGCTATATCTTAGGTAAGATATTTGTATTTCCATCTTTTCAAGAGATCATATTGACTTTTTGACCAAGAGTTTACATGTAGGGCAATTTTAGAGAACTGCTGTCTCTGAGAACATGTATTTTCAGGAAGGAAAGTATCTCAAAGGTTTCAATATTTTGCTTGCAGATAGTTTGCCTTGATCTTGACCTTGATCTTGACATTGTATATTAAAAAAAATCAAATTTTTAAAGATTCTGTATTAAAAATGGCTTTTTAAGATTAATGAATTGAGCTTGTTTATTTTTGATGAAGTTATATTGTCACCTTTGTCACCAGTTGTTTTGTTTTGTTTTTTTTTTACCCTGTTCAAACTTGCAATATTAGATTTGATTGCAATCAATTCCATTGAGTTTTGGCTGTTCACACTATGAAGATTTTGATTGCAATTGATCTTTTTTTTATCCCATTTGAAGAGGAGGTCTCAAAAAAGATTGATTCCAATAGAGACAATTATAGTTTTAGTGTACAGTTGGAATTAAATTGATTAAAATGCTTTGAAATTATCATCTAATGGATCCCAATCATTTTTGTCTCGCCATGTCCCTGAAAGCGAGACATAGGTATTACTTTCCGGCGGCGGCAGCTACGGCGGCGTTGTAAACTTTTTCTAAAACCATAATAACTTTTTAACTGTAATGGATGCACAGATCATCTTTGGTCCACAAATGCCCCAGGTTACGAGCTTTCCAGCATCACATCAGATGACCTTGACCTTGTCTTCATGGTTTAATGACTCCATGAAAATTGGGACTTAGTTTCACATTCAGGTCCTTTTCTCTGTATTGGTAATGCATAGATCCATTATATTTAGTGTATTTGATGCATCTTAGTGGGTACATGTCAGTCTGCCACTTGTCGAGTGACATTTACCTCATTTGCATGGTTCAGTGACTTTGTAAATTTTGCAACATAGTTTTACATTCAAGTCAATTTCTTAGCCATTGTAATGTACCATATTTCGTGTTATGCTTCATTTTAATGATTACATGCTAGTCTGACACCTGTCATGTTACCTTGACCTCAATTTCATGGTTCAGTGACTTTGTTATTATTTTTACATTTATGTCCAATTCTCAGCTATTAAAGATCCTAGACCTTCATATTAGGTTTATTGTTACATACTAATTGGTAGATGTCAGTCTGACACTTGTCAAGTAACCTTGACCTTCATTTCATGGTCCAGTGACTTTGTTAAATTTTTACATTGATGTCCATTTCTCAGCAATTAAAAAACCTAGACTCTCAATATTAAGTTTATCTTAAAGTTGAATCAGATGTTAATTTTCTTGACCTTCTGTATTAGGTTTATCATGTGGAAATGATAATGTTTATATTCTGGCGAGACGTTTCTGTGTCTACACTTGTTAATGGGAAAGATAGCGATCACTGATCAATTATTGCAATCAATTCAAATGTTTCAGATGAAAACATAAAAAGTTTTAAATGAAATATAAATTTAACTTGGATCACTTGCTTCTAGTTCTAATAAAAAAATGGTCTCAGGGTAGAGGTTTAATTTACAATGCTTACCAGACAACAATATTTTATATTTAAGAAATAATTCATATTGACATAAAGGGCCAACTTGTGGTAAAATCAGTATATTTTCAAGCTCACATGAATTATTTGGATTCTAAAAGCACAAATAAGCACAACATTTGAAGTGAAGCACTACTAGGTGAAGGAAAATAATTGCTGTTCTGCCAATTAAACAAACTAAGAAAACTGAAAAAATAAATATGAATTTGTGGATGTTTTTTTATCTTATGTTTTTATGTGGACTATACAAAATTGAAAGTAGAAATATTTATAGGCACCTTTATTTTTATTTCCAATTGCTTGTTTACAGTTGAAGAAGACTGGAACAGCCTAGAATATATAGCGATTTTACCACGGGTGTGTACACAAAACGCTTTAGAGACGTCACATTAGAATAATTCTTGACATTTTATTAATTTATTTATCATATAGTTGACATACCAGTACAAGGAAAGGCGTAAAGTTGTGGATGGTTTGAATGAAGATTTACAGAGAAAAATTGGAGAATATTCAAAACTTACACAAAGTGGTAAGTATGTTATGGTGTCACCCTTGTTCAGTTGAGGCAATATGTAGTGATCAATTTGCATCATTGTCAGTGTTGTCAGTATTCCAAAACAAAAAACAAGAATAAAAAATGTGTCTATAAGACACGGATACCCCACCGACAAATTTATGACAATAGATAATGTAAGTCAATCAGGCATAAAAATTAGTTCACGGTCACTGAATCATCAGGAAGTATCATTAAAGATGATTGTTCAATAAACTTTTGTTGAATAATGGAAGTAACAAAAATACCATACTAAAGTTTTTTAAACATTAAATATTGGTCAGGTTATAAAATTATTCTTGAATTATGGGCCTAATGCAAAAATTTAACAAAGTCATTCAAGCATAAAATGGAGGTCAAAGTCAACAAATTGTCTAAAAATTGGGTAGTTCTCAAAAAGATAAGTAATTTCATGAAACATCATAATATGTTGTGTAGTTGTTGAGAAAAGTATGTAAAATACAAACTTTACCAAAAGTCACTCAAGCGTAAAATGTAGGTCAAAGACACTAATTTGGCCTCGATTTGGATAGTACTCATCAAGTTGATTTATTCTGATGCAACAACATTGTGATAGCATGTTAAGTTGATGACAAACAAACTTAAATGCAAAATTTAGCAAAAGTCACTCATGCATAAAATATAGGTCAAAACCACCTAATTATCAATGCTTTGGGTAGTACTCATCAAGGTAATTAATTTGATAAAACATCACATTGGTTCAAAGAGTAATTGTTGAGAAATGGACTTAAACGCAAAATTAAACAAAAGTCACTCAAGCGTAAAATATAGGTCAAAGCCACCTGACTGTCAATGTTTTGTGTAGTACTCATCAAGGCAAATAATTTGATGATACATCATATTGGTATAATGTGTAGTTGTTGAGAAATGGACTTTAACGCAAAATTTAATAAAAGCGTAAAATGTAGGTCATGGATCCATAATTGTTGGTGAATCTGCAAAACTGAACATCGGGACGGACGTACGTACGTACAGATGGACAAGGGTAAATCTACATGCCCCTTCCACTTCGTGGTGGGGCATAAAAAAAAAAACCTTTTTTTTGTCAGAACCACACAATGTAGCTTCTTGATAATTAATGCAGAGCATAGGTATAAAGATCTGTATGGTGTAAAATAGTTTTGAATCCACTGCATGTACACTCCTTGTCTGGAGGCACTGATCATCTTGGATATATAAAATCATGTCACAAAATTTTTGTCAGTTTTCTCAGGATCCATACTCCCAATATTTGCAAAAGAATACTATTTTATACAATGGAACTCCCTAAAACATGCCCTCTAAACAGATTCCTCTATAAACCGAAAGATTAGTTTTGACCCTGGAATTCTTACTAGTAAATAACTAAGTTAGAATATCCTATCAAAACAGAATCCTCAGAATTCTGAATTCCTGCCATATAGATCAGTCCCAAATGTATTTTTTCATGTAGAATTCAACTCTAAAAACAGAATGACATCTTTCTGTGGACAATAAAATCGACCAAATGTGACATATCTTTCGTCATTTGCATCGACAAATAAGTGTATTTTAATAGATTACAGCCAGTCCTGATTGAAAATTACAAAAATGCAAGAACATTTGTGAACATATCTTCAAATAAATGTTGTTCTCATTTTTGAGACACAACAGTTCCACTAAAATAGGAATTGTGTAGATCGAGTAACAACAACACTGCCACGGGAATGCAGGTTAATTTTTATTGTTCATCGACATGTTAACTACAAAAAAGGTTTACTGAAGTACTAAATTCTGGAATGTAAATATAACGTCACAATGGAGAAAGATTGTCAATAGATACAAACCGGAAATAACTTAAACATATTTCCCTATCAATCCATTGTGATGTTATACATGTATTTGCATTCCTGAATTTAGTACTTCAGTAAAGCTTTTTTGTATTTATGTATCCTGATGACGGCGCCGTGAGCGTCGAAACATGTCGATGAACAATAAAAATTAACCTGCATTCCCATGGCAGTGTTGTTGTTACTCGATCTACACATTATTATGTTCATAATTAACAACCCTTCATACCATTAAGGTATCCACTTCCCGGAAATCTTCCGATCAGAGACATAGCAGGCGTTGGTTCACTTTGTTTATTTTATTGAACTAAAGTTACGTGAACCCTTGCATCCCTCTGGGAACCGCTGTTGCAACCTGCGCCTACCAATGGGCCCTGGCAAAGAACTTGGATAATAACCATATTGAATTTATTGATTCCAGCCAAGATACAGCTACTTCTTCAACCAGTATAACTCAAGCCAACAAACGGAAACGGGTCTATAATTAAGATAACGCGACCAGATTTCAAGACAAGAATGTGGCACTTTAAAGAACTTTTCGGAAATTAAATGTAAAACTTGTACGGGTGAACAACACAAGGCTTATTTATCCAGATGTCAGGTTCGGGATATGATACCCAGTGATTTTGTAAGCCTTGTTTTACTACCTTATAAAGGCTGTTTTCCCTGGGACTTTTTCCCAAATGTGAGCACAACTACCTTTTTTTCTTCCCAATTCTGTTGACAAAATTCCCAAAAAGAGTGAGATCGCATATTAAATTCTTCCAAATCATTAAAGTGTTCTGTTCTTTGTAGTAAAAAATACTTTTTTATATGCATATTGTCTTGAAGTATTCCTACAATGAATCTTGAAAACCATTTCTGATGACATAGAATACAGAATTTAATGTTTGAAGTTAATCTCCCAATTTATCGAAAATTGTACTAAATTTTCCCAATCAAAAAGGTACAGGCAGTTTTTAAAAAAGGCAACAAAATCACTGATACCTAAAACTTTGAGATCAAATATCCAACCACAAGTTCCCGATACAACTCCCGAATTTCTTTTAGAATGGACAAAACGCGTAGCTAGAATATATACAGAAAAGTACCACCTTCATGCTGAACAATTACTGACACTGTTCCAGAAATCTAACTTGTTGATACAACATTCCTTTAATTTGCGACACGTGCCTTCCTTGACTTGCCAACGCAATTGGGAGCAGTACCTCTGCTGTCCTACTCCAACAGGGGAAGCCAACTGAAGTGGTGGGGACTAAAGGAAGGGTGTCCGTTTTGGATGATGTTGAGAAAAAACTGAAATTTTGTTGAGACATTATTCCTGTACTTTATTGAACTCACTGTTTCTTAAACATAATTTTAGAGTATATACCTTGCTAAGATGAACTTCCCGAAATATTTTGGAACAAGATAAATATGAATTTTAATTCAGAATGTTAAATTTATTATTTTTTTAATTACCATTGTTTTAACGTTGAATGAACATTATAAATTGATATGGAAATATGTTTAAGTTATTTTCGGTTTGTATCTATTGACAATCTTTATCCATTGTGACGTTATATTTACATTCCCCAATTTAGTACTTCAGTAAACCTTTTTATACGCCCGTCTAATGACGGACGTATTATGGTATACCAATGTCCGATTGTCCGTCCGTCCGTCTGTCCGTCTGTCCGTCCGTTTCATATGTCGCACTCTAACTTGATAACCATTTTGCCAATTCACTTCAAACTTTGCACAGGTATTGGGTATGATGGCCTCACGATCTGTATACTTTTTCGGGAAAATTCGATTTTTCTTGTAGTAGTTATGGGACTTTATTTATCAATTTTAAGGCAATTTTTTACATGTCGCGCTCTAACTCGACAACCCCTATGGTCGATTCACTTCAAACTTTGTAGAGGTATTGGGTATGATGGACTCACGATCTGTATACTTTTTCGTGAAAATTGGATTTTTCTTGTTGCAGTTATTGGACTTTATTCGTCAATTTGAAGGCAATTTTTTATATGTAGCGTTCTAACTAGACAACCCTTTGGTCGATTCACTTCAAACTTTGTAGATGTATTGGGTATGATGGCCTCACGATCTGTATACTTTTTCGTGAAAAATCGATTTTTCCTGTTGGAGTTATTGGACTTTATTCGTCAATTTTAAGGCAATTTCTCATATGTCGTGCTCTAACTAGACAACCCTGTGGTCGATTTACTTCAAACTTTGTAGAGATAGACTCACGATCTGTATACTTTTTCGTGAAAATTCGATTTTTCTTGTAGAAGTTATGGGACTTTAATTGTCAATTTTAAGGCAATTTTTTACATGTCATGCTCTAACTTGACAAATCTTTGACCAATTCACTTCAAACTTTGGAAAGATATTGGGTATGATGGCCTCATGATCTGTATACTTTTTCGTGAAATTTTGATTTTTCTTGCAAGAGTTATGGAACTTTATTTATGAATTCTAAGGCAATTTTTCACATGTTGTGTTCTAACTTGACAAACCTATGGCTAGTTCACTTCAAACTTTGTACAGGTATTGGATATGATGGTTTCATGGTCTGTATACTTTTCGTGAAATTTCGATTTTTCTTGGAAGAGTTACGGGACTTTATTTTTCAAATTTAAGGCAATTTTATACGTAATGCACTCTAACTGATTAATAGTTTGATCAGCTCACTTCAAACTTTGCAGATTGATTTATTAAAGAGTTATCATGCTTAATTTGGCAGTTATAGGTGTATTCTAAATTGAGAACCACATTCTTTAATCACTTAAAGTTTTCAAGGGGTGACGACGGGCGTATCATGCGACTTGGCGCAGCTGTTTATTTGTATTTACATGTATGTATCCTGATAATGGCGTCGTGAGCGTCGAAACATGTCAATGAACAATAAAAATTAACCTGCATTCCCGTGGCAGTGTTGTTGTTACTCGATCTACACATTATTATGTTCATAATTAACAACCCTGCATACCATTAAGGTATCCACTTCCCGGGAATCTTCCGATCAGAGACATAGCAGGCGTTGGTTCACTTTGTTTATTTTAAAATAGGAATTGTTGTGTCTCAAAAGTGAGAACTACATTTATTTGAAGAAATGTTCACACAAACAATATTATATTTCTGTATTATCATGTTGCCATGTTTATTTATTATCATTATGGGACTTTAATTGTCAATTTTAAGGCAATTTTTTACATGTCATGCTCTAACTTGACAAATCTTTGACCAATTCACTTCAAACTTTGGAAAGATATTGGGTATGATGGCCTCATGATCTGTATACTTTTTCGTGAAATTTTGATTTTTCTTGCAAGAGTTATGGAACTTTATTTATGAATTCTAAGGCAATTTTTCACATGTTGTGTTCTAACTTGACAAACCTATGGCTAGTTCACTTCAAACTTTGTACAGGTATTGGATATGATGGTTTCATGGTCTGTATACATTTCGTGAAATTTCGATTTTTCTTGGAAGAGTTACGGGACTTTATTTTTCAAATTTAAGGCAATTTTATACATAATGCACTCTAACTGATTAATAGTTTGATCAGCTCACTTCAAACTTTGCAGATTGATTTATTAAAGAGATATCATGCTTAATTTGGCAGTTATAGGTGTATTCTAAATTGAGAACCACATTCTTTAATCACTTAAAGTTTTCAAGGGGTGACGACGGGCGTATCATGCGACTTGGTGCAGCTGTTTATTTGTATTTACATGTATGTATCCTGATAACGGTGTCGTGAGCGTCGAAACATGTCAATGAACAATAAAAATTAACCTGCATTCCCGTGGCAGTGTTGTTGTTACTCGATCTACACATTATTATGTTCATAATTAACAACCCTGCATACCATTAAGGTATCCACTTCCCGGGAATCTTCCGATCAGAGACATAGCAGGCGTTGGTTCACTTTGTTATTTTAAAATAGGAATTGTTGTGTCTCAAAAGTGAGAACTACATTTATTTGAAGAAATGTTCACACAAACAATATTATATTTCTGTATTATCATGTTGCCATGTTTATTTATTATCATACCCAACATGTATTTGGAACTAATATCAAAACATTGTAAGGACTACTTTTACCAAATAGAAGATGTAAACTTTATATAGATTTTCCAAATGAATTATGTTACAAGTATTATGAATATTTATCTGTAATTTTTGTGAGTTTTTTTTATCTTTTGGAGCTTATATTATTCCACATTTGCTAATGCCAGAATACAAAAAAATATTGGCAAAATATTATGATGCCATACACTTTGTCAGTCATCACGTCTGAATGTACTACATTTATTAACTTATTTGTATCTGCTTTGTTTTCTATGATGTTACCCCAATGGCTCATCCATTATTGTCAATAATTATTATTTATTGGACACAAAGCTTTTATTATTCTATTTGAATTGTTTAATTGTAGGAAAATCCTCAGAATCAGAGACAAAGAAAAAAGTTACAGCTGTCCATGAATTGAAAGAAAAACTTAAAAAGGAAACAGAAAATCTGAAGAAAATAAAAGAACAGCTTCAGGAACTGACAGAGAAACAGAAACTTGAGAGAGAGGTATTATACAGATACCAAAGAAAATTTATTTCAATACAGTAGAACTTTGATAAGTCGAAGTTGAAGGCACCTGTTAAAATAGATGATTTGCCAATGAGAAACATTGGTCGGTTATCTCCCTGTACCAAGTTAGTTTTGTATGGTTCAAAGTGGAGACAATTTTAATTAGCATATCAATACCTTCTTTTGATATTTAAATTAAAATTATCTCCCTTAAAACTATATATAACTAATTTGGTACAGGGAGACAACTGACCGATGTTTCTCATTACAGACTTGGCTTCCGCTCTTTAAAATTTTCACTCAATCAAGATCATGTGACACCTTACAAGTTGTCAAATTTACCGAAGAAACTCTTCTAAATTGGCACCTTAACATATGAAATTTTTTGAGATATCAAACAAAACAAACTGATGCATAAAAGGTCATATTATTTTGATATAGTTCGCCAAAGATGAAGTTTGGAAACAATAAGTATAAAGAGAAAATCATTTCGGTAACTCTGTTCTAATTGGCAAATGGTCTGTTGTTTGATTTGACTTGAGTTTTGATTTACTTTGACAGATTTGACACATTCAAGGCTTCTATGCATATGAGTTTGACACATTGAGGTTGAACTGTATCAGAAATCCAGATATTTTATTTTTTAAAAAATGCTTATAATGTTCACTTCTTTATTGTTTTAATTACATAATCATACACATGCTGTAATTAAACTTAGGCCATAAAAAATAATTTATTGGTTCACAGGCCCTCCCTCATCTAGTTTGAGGCTTGAAAAAAGCCCCTCATTGACCCTATTTTTTGCCATTTCAATAAAATAAAAACAAAAACTCACCTCCCTCACTACATTTTTGGTTGTTTTTACAATGTAAAAAGCTGCCTCATCTATTTTTTGGCAAATAAAAAGATAAAAAAAAATCACCTCCCTCCCTCATCATTTTAATAAGAAAAATTGCCTGAGAACCAATTAATTAATTTTGTATGGCCTTATATATGGATGTTTAATAATATGAAAGTGAAAATTGTTCCTGGAACCTTATGAAGCCTCAAATTTAGAATTATAAAACATGTTGTTCAAGACAATTCTATTATTGAATGAACTTTTTTGAAAGGGGGTCTTAAAAATTTATATAAGTACACAAAAATTAGAGGTGAATTATATTATAAATTTGTATATACATGTAAGTGTTGATTTTTTTTCTTCCAGAATGCAAAAGCTCATATAACATCGCTGAAAGGAAATGCTGAATTAAGACAGAAAATTGAGGTAAGTTTTAGTTTAAGTTTAGAAAATGTTGCTCATAAGTGAAAAGGGTGATAAACTACCACAAACAAATATACATGTAAAACTAAAATTTGGAAATACCTTAAATATTTAAGGCATTTCAAGTTAAACTAAAAATTGAGTTTTGATTTTCTGTGATTAAATGATTATAAAACCAAATCTTAAATTTTCATATGGAAAATAGATCAGTAACAGATGGGGTCAGTAGAGGTTATAAAATGGCTGTATATGTAACAGTTTTAAAGTAAACAATTTAAAGTATTAGATGTTAAACATTGTTTGTTTGATATAATGACTATGAATTTAAACTACACATGTAAGTATCTTGTCGTAATGTGCCATATATAGTTTGTTCAAAATGTCATTGATGTGTTTCTTAGCGTGAAGAGAGGGAACATTTGGAGAAGGAACATGCAGCATTAATACACTTTGAGATAGATAAAATGAAGATTGATGTGGAGAATGCTAAACAAGATATACAGATGAAGGCGGGTAAAGGGCACATGTATTCACAACAGGAAGGAGAACATCTAGAGACACAAGTCGCTGAAATGAAGGCAGAGAAAGGAGTTACTACCTTGCAGGTTTGTTCACAAATATCTTCACCCTGTAGGGATTTAAAGTTTCCCCATATACAAATGTCTGATGCACAAAGACTTTTTTAAGCAAATTATGATATCAAAAGTTCTAACCCCCAAGATATCATGTTTTGATGGGAATGTCCCAACTTCAAAGTTTGGTTTTTAAAGTAAACTCTTGAGAGTCATGTAAAGACCTACATACAACAATGTACATGTACAAACATTTATCTTATTTCACTAACACTAGTCAAAGAAAGACCTGTCATGTTTTGGAAAATGCCTCCCATGAGATGGTTTATTCACGTTTCTCCAACTTTTTATTAATTAGGTAATTAATTTGTTGGCGAAAGGTGAATGTTTGACAAGGTTGATTGCTCAAATTTACCTGAGATTGGACTTACAGTAACATCCGCATAACTTGAATGTATAATAAGAGTTGTTTTGTTTTTTGGTTATAAATTGTTTGATTATTTTTCGTTAATTTTTTTTTTTTTTTTTTTTTTTGTATAGTTTTCATGGACACTTTTGACTAATTCCAGTTTCTGTTTATTTCTATATTATGTGTTTCATGGATATTGTTCTACATATTTGTATCCTTTTCTTTTCTTTTGTTTGCTTGTTTTTTTGTATATTTTTTTCATTTTGTAAGACAGGGTAAATGAAAAAAAGAAATAAAGATATTAATCATAATTTAATATGAAAAGCATAAAATTTGTAGCACGTTTAATAATAAATGTATATTTATAATATATAGCAAATGAAAATATATTTCAACATAGTTAAATATGAAATCATGAAATTTCTAGCACTAATATTTACAATAAACAGTAAAAAATGTTATTTCATCATAGAAAACACTATTCATATCAAAATATAAGTTACTATATGATATAAAATGTAATTAATAAAGACAATGTTCGTTTAAAAATAGCACTATAACGTTGGTTTACTGGCGAATCTCCATGTGTAGGCAGAATGAGGCAAGGTCGGCATACTCGTTGACTGTCAGTTCCTGGCGTAAAAGTCGGTGCTTCAGTGTAGATAATCTGTTGTTGATGTTGCGGTACTTCTTCTGCTGTGGTCGCTGCTTTCCTCCGGCTCGAATCTGAATCTGGTTGGCTTCTGTGTTGGCTTGGGTCTTCTGAAGTAGTTCGATCAGTTGGGATATGTTCGGGTGTGCGTGGTTGACTAGTTTCCTGAGTTTGCTGTGCCATCCTTCTAGGTGGTTGTTGGTGCCTGGTCCTTCGTTGACAAAGTGGTTCCACTGGTGTCTGTCGTCTCCTTCTACCCATTGCTCGGTAACGTAGTCGGCGAACTGAGTGGTATTGTACGGCAAATTCTCGGCGTCCTCTAAGGCGTTGAACCAAACATCTTCTAAACACTGTGTTGGTACAAGTGGTAGTATGGCTGCTCGTCGAATGAATAGTCGCATGTTGTCATCTTCTTTGTAGGCTGTAACGAGTCCGAGTTTCTGTGTTCTCCTCCATATGCACTGTGTGTAGTGAAAAAAAAAACAGCTCCTGAGTGTGATGTTTGGAAAAGCTGTGAGTGCTGCGTTCCTGGTTGCCGTCTCGAAGTCCGTGAAGAAAGTTGGTGGTTGAAGTTGGAGTCCCAGTTGCTGGCATGCTGCTTTGAGTAAGCTAAAGTATCTGTCGTAGATCTGCTGGCTCTTCACGGATACTAGCGCAAAAACTAGTGGGTACATAACATCGTCAATAGTGGCATGTAGTGTGTAGAGTTGGTGAAATTGTGTTGGTGATGTGTAGAAGGTACCATCTCCGCAGATAACATCGGCGGTTGTTAAATTGGTCAAGTTGCTTGCTGTTGAAAATATGAGTATCTTGTCTGCGTTGCCATCGTCGGATATCAGAAATCTTTCACCAGCTAGGGTCTGCGTCCATTTTCCATCTAGTTGAATGTCGGTATGGGTGGTAGGAAGTTTTGGTGTTTCTTTGCTTCTTGCTCTGTACATCGTCATCCAGGTTTCGTAGAATGTAGGTAGTTCAGATATAACGTCGTCGTGGTCTGGGTTGTCCTCCATGTAGTCTGCAGTTCGTAGTTTGGCCCTCTCTTCTTCGTAGATTGTCGTTATTGGTGTTGTTTCGTTGATGCTACGTTGTTTCATTATCTGGAGTACTTTGTCTGCTTTAACTTTAGCTATGTTGGCTGCATGTGAGTGGTTGTTAGTAAGTTTGGTGATGTTATCGTAGTGGGTATTTGCAGTTGCTAGACATTTTGGTACTATGCATTTCCAGTATCGTCTGTCATCTTTAGTAGTCTTGACCATGTACTGATAGCCATTTGTCTCAAGTCGTACTCTACTAAATTTATTTGGAACAAAGTTGACTGCTAGCATAGCATTAGCCATTGTGTATGGTGAGTATGAAGTACTAACTAAGAATGATGAATTATTGTATTTTTCTGGCTTATAAAGCACAAGTGAGCAATATTCAAAGCTCTTACTGAACATGTTCCCTTCTTTTTTCTATTGGGTGGTAAAGTTCAGCTTTTAGTCAAAATAAGCTTTGACATAGATCATGAATATTTCTGATTAAACCACAAAATTTTAATTATAGATACTAGTGATATATCAAGGCAAGCCCTTTCTGTTTTTGTGAATTATTTTGATAAATGATAAATTTTGATTAATATTTTATTATTATATTTATTTCATTTTCAATTTTAATCACATACATATAAAAGTGTTTCTGTTATACATGTTATAAGGAATAAATATATAAATTCCAATTATAAAACTTTTAATATAAGTATAGGGTAGAGTAAACTTAAAAAGTATAAATATCAAAATTATGATTTTTTTTCTATATTGTTTTCAATTTTGATTCCTGATTTATTATAATATTTAAATATTTTTTTAAACTTATTACTGACAGATTTCACTATACCTCATTAACTAATTACTGTATAAACAACAAGCCCTTCTATTGTCCAAAACTTAATAATTAAAAGTTGGAGAAACGTGAACACACCCATGAGATTTCCAAAATTGTCAAAGATCAAAGTAAAAAATTAAAAGATCAAAGGAATTTGTCGCAAATTTAGATCAGCTTTGTCTTAGTCTCACACATATCGTGTGAGACTTGACAGGTCTGGTCAAGAATAACGTACATGTATAAACAAATGTTAAATGGGGACATAACAATCCACTGGTAAATAAGTGTACCAAGGTATGGTGTAGAAATTGATTCCAATATTTTCTAATGATTTTAATTTAATTCCTAGAGACTCTACTTCTGGTCTTACCAGGAGTTGATAGATGTGGAAATTACTAACATCAGGAAATAGAGAAAACTTAACATTTATGTCTGTTATGGATTAAATAAGATTTAGAATTTCTCTTCAATAAAGTCTTCTAGAAACAGAATAATTACCCTGTTCACATCATACATATAGAATAATGGAATTTTTGTTTCTGATACAAAAAATATTGGCGACAAGAATGGATGAGCCCACTTGTGGGTGAGTCTATTATTTGAGACAATATTTGAAGTATAAGAAACAAATAAACTTCTATTATTCTTTTCATCAGTAATTAACTAAATCATTTGATAGAAAAAATTTGGAAAAATTGAAAATCAATTTTCAAGAAATCAAAAATTGACTATTGATTAGTAAAATTATTTGCATGATCTTACCAGTTTTTGTAGGTGTATATTTCTTTGTTATCCCCTCACCCAATGAAGTTAAGGAGGGGATATAGTGTTTCGCCCGTTCTTCCGTTTGTCCATCCATTCAAAGTTAAGACCATATATCTTTTGAATAACAAATCATAGATGGGCAAGGTTTTGTCCATAAATGCATCTTGAATAGTACTTGACCTACATTTCATGCATGAGTGACTCAGGTTATAATTTTTGTAAGAGTCCAGATCTGGGATACTACAACTTGTAGAGGAATGATATTTTGTATATAGATGTGTCTCATGAAGTTAAAAAGCTCTAGATTAAAATTTGGTCACATTGACCTACATTTCATGCATGAGTGACTTAAGTTAAAGTTTTTGTAAGAGTCCAGATCTGGGATACTTCAACTTGTAGAGGAATGATATTTTGTATGTAGATGCGACTTGTAAAGTTAGGAAGCTCCAGATAAAAATTAGGTCACTTTGACCTACATTTCATGCAGCAGTGACTTAGGTTAAAGTTTTTTGTAAGAGTCCAGATCTGGGATACCACAACTCTTAGAGGAATAATATTTTGTATGGAGATACATTTTGTAAAGTTAAAAAGCTCCAGATAAAAATTAGGTCACTTTGACCTACATTTCATGCATGAGTAACTTAGGTAAAAGTTTGTTTACAGTCTAGATCTTAGATACTAAAACTTTTAGAAGATTAATCTTTCATCAGTAGATGCATAATAGGTATGAGGCTCCTGATTGAAATACTTGCATGACTGGGTAAGATATAAGTAACATTGAAGGCAGATCTTGAATGGTACAACTTTGTGGAGTGCTGATAATACTAGACTAACATTCAACAACTGGGAGAGGGGAATTAGCTGTCGTTTCCGACTGCCCCTTTTCTTGTTTACACCGATTTCTGATTGACAAAGAAGGTGTGGTCTAACATACTTTTTGCCAATATTTTTTTTTTATTTTGGCAGTAGCAAATACTGAAAATATTTGCCTAATGAGATCAAAGGATACTCATACAAATTGCAGATAAAATGAAATACGTTGTATTAGCACAAAGATTTCATGTTATTTTGGTATTGTTATCATTGATTGGAGAATTTTTACATCTTTGATTAAACCTAAGTTTTATTCATGTACATCTTTATAAATGTACATGCCTTTATAAATTTGTCAACTTTAGTTTAAATACTTATTTCTATACAGATACAACTACTACAACAAGAGAAGGACAGACTGGTACAGGAGTTAGAAGATGTACACAAAGTACACAAGGATGAATTAGAAATGCAGCAGTTACAACATTTTCAGGTACTTTTTAAACTTTTGAAAACACCACGTTGAGACAAGTGTAGTATACAGATTTAGACAGACCCAGCTCATAGTTTACCAATATTGCAGAACAAGTAAAACTCAGGAAATAAATAAAGAAAAATGAGAACTACTACATCTTACATGTGAGATTTTTTAGAGGAATTATCAATAATCCATATTTCATTTTTATCAGGGGGACCAAAATTATAGTCCGTGAATATTGCAAAAGACATAAAACAAAGAAAAAAATAAAACACGTGTTGCATTCTATTATTCAGTGCTGAATTTTTTTGTATGTTTTGATTGGATCATGTCAATAGATTACTTGGAATTATACAGATCCATGATCCCATGCAGTAGCATTTATTTAAAAAAAAATGATTAACATCTATAATTGTAGTAACATTAAAATTGTAAAAGATCAGGTGGGGAATGCATAATCAGATGATCTGCTTTATAGTGTATGGCATCTTGTCACTCCGAAATGAAAAGTCCAGTGTTAAGTCTAATTTTAAAAATGCATATCCAGGAATAAACATTCAAGTAATGTAAAGATTCCAGTTCTCTTTTGTGACATAAAAACACATTTATGGTCAGTAGAACGCATGATTAAGCCATTACAAAAAATGTAAAAATAACTGGTAGAAGATTGTGCATTTGTATTATGATCACAGTTTTTCTACAAATTTTCGGAACAAAATTTTTTTTAAAAACCCAAAGTACATGTATTATAATAAATTTTTCATAGACATTCCGGAGTTACAGAGAAATGTTTGAAGAACAGAAGGTTGCTATAGACCAGAGATATCGTCAGCTGTTAGAGGATGCCATACAGGATGCCGTGTACTTGTCCAGTAGGAACAATGAGTTACAGGAAGAAAGCAAATCACTGAGACAGTGTATGTGTAATACAAATTAATTGTAAATAGAAAAAAAGGATAATGGATTAATGTTGATGGGACAATCCTTTAACAAACAAGAACATTACAAGAAGTCGTTTTCAGACCTCCATTCATGTATATATACTGTGAAAGTACTATTTTCAAGGGGTTCCAATTTTGTTGAAACCACAAAAGTAAGGTCCCAACTAAAAATTTAAATACCCATGAAACAGTGATTTTAATGGAAACCATAAAAATTGATGTCCACGAGTAAAAGTATTTCCACTGTATATAAAGTTTCCCCTTCAAATTATGGTTATAGAAATTGCTGAAAACATAAATAAGGACCTTCCATACATCATGCCTGTCCAGTTAGGTCAGTTTACTTTAAATGTTGTAGAAGATATGTTTTGGTAGATCCACTATGATCTTGATCATTGTTGAACACCTATTCCTCAATTAGTTGTAAAAATTGCTGCTATGTACATGTGTTTCAAAAATAGCTTCAATCCATTTCAACCTGGTAAATATATGACAACTCAAGTGTTACAATTCAGTTTACTTTAGATTCCATCATTAGTTTATATGGTAAGGATAAAATGGTTGCACCAGTGTAGCTGTAAATTAAAATGACTAGATTGAAAATTAATTGAAACTGATTTTGAAATAGATGAAAGCATTTTTTTTAACAGACTGAGAAATAGATATTATACAATATTTTATGGTCATAGTAGATACAGTAAAAATATATTTATTTTCACTAAGTTCGATGATAATAAAGTGCATTGTATGTCCTGCATTTGCAGCTGTGTTTTTGTGTCGCCTGCACACATAATGTGGGGCGACATATAGGGATCACTTTAGTCATCTTGTGTCGTCGTTGGCGTTGTTGTTGGCATTGTTCGTCCAACTTTTTTGTAACACTTTTCTCAGTAATTAAAAATCACAACCACTTGATATTTTGTATGTGACTTCAGTATGGGGTTTATTATTGTGCTTATTGAATTCAGGTCTGTTGGACTTCTTCTTCTTGTTTTAATACTGACTTGGAACATTTCTCCACAAACCGTCAATAGTAAATATTTTCGTTACATTTTTCTCAGTAACTACAAATCATAGCCACTTGAAATTTTGTATGTGTCTTAAGGTGAGACGTTACTAAATGAACGTCAGGGTAGGAGTTACCTCCCTCCGATTGCGTTTGAACACAGCAGACGTAAAAAAAAGGTGACATGGCGAGATCAGCATTTCTTCATCAGAAAGGAAATAATGGCTAATTCTGAGATAAAAAAAAAAGATTCTGTCAAAATGTATAATTAGCGTTTGCGATTGCTTTTTACGTTAGTTATTGTTAAAATAAAATGCAGCTACATGTACGGGAATAGGTGAGTTTCCACCTGAAACTTCTATTTGTACATGTTAGTATTATGCAAAAACAATTACTATTTCAAAAATTAATTAGGAATCATTTCTGGTCCAATTTCGTTCCTTTACAATTTTCTTTCACAATTTTTTAGCATTACAGTATTTTTCACGGTTTTGTTTTGATGTGTTTTAATAATAACAATAAAGAAAAACTTTGCTGCAGACGGAACGGAACTCATCC